>ML402927.1:98813-126678 GCA_005239525.1 Nicotiana knightiana
AAATGTACATCTTTATACTTATTCAAAGTTGTTGTAACAAAAACAGTTAGGGGTAAAAGATCATCACCAATATACTCATTCAAAAAACTGTTCTCAAATGAAACAATTATGGATGAAAGATCTAAATCCTTGTATCTTTTCAAGAAACTGTTATCAAATAAAAACAGTTACGAATAAGAAAACATTTCCCTCGTACTTATTAGAAAACTGTTTCCAAAACAGTTGCGGGTAAAAACCCCAATCTTTATAAAAACTGTTACTAGTGAAAAACAGTTATTTCCTTGTATTAATATCGAAAAACTGTTACCTATGAAAAACAGTTACGAAATACAAGAGTATATCAAATCTGTTAAACAAAAACAGTTGCAAACATGAGTTTTAGACGATAACCAAACACATGTAAAATGTCATGGAAGTTCAAAAAAAAAACTTTCCTTGGAAACATTCTTAAACATGTGTAAAATTCCTATCACTCTATTGCATTATCATGAAGTTGAGACGTCTTCTTCATGCCAATTATAAAGGGCCCTCTTCCATAAACTATGCCTATTACAAAAAGGCACACATTTATTATGACACCGTGCCTATTACAAAAAAGGTACGAGTAGTCTAAAGCACTCCACATGCAAAACTCGAAGGTAAAACTAAAACCTCAAAAAATAAAGCATACAAAAGACTTAAGGAGTGAAACAGAAACTCAACAAAAGTCGAACTAACATTTATATATTAAAACGGCTAAAACTAAGTTTTAAATTATACTTAGCCGTATAAAAATTTTATATACATTTTGGTGCCCCTAAGTTGTCATTTGGGAACTTTAAGGAAATCCAAATTTAACCCTTATGGGACTGGGGGTAACCACCAATTGATATAAAAAAAAAGGGGATGAACCAACTAAATTTCTTCAAGAGAGGGGTTGACTTCACTAACAGAAGGAACGGGAGCAACTGGGGAGGAAGAGGCATGAGCGGCTGGAATCTCACCATCAGCTGAAAAGAGGTTATGACCTTGTTGAGCCTTCTCCATGGCTTCCTTAGTTTTAGCTATTTCAGCACTAAGGTCAAAACTCTATTGACTCGTTTCCATCAATGCGTCAAGGCGAATTCATGTAAGCCCAGCTCACATCGACAGCAGCCACCTCTTCCAGATTTTTATAATCCTTCACCTATACTTGAAGCTCAGCTCTCAATCCATCCTTCTTCGCTTTCGCAGCTTCATGGGCGGCCCTTAATGGTACAATCGACTCCTCTAAAGTTTGAGCTTTGTCTAAAGCCTTACGAAGATCTTCTTGAGTACGAGTGAGTGCTTGCATGAGCTCGCCTGAGTATTCCTCCTTCTGCCCCAACAAGTTTTTCAAGTCTCTAATCTCCTCCGAGGCACGGGATAGCTGCTTCGCGAATGAAGACTCCAGAACACTCTTATCTTTATCAGCCTGACTGCAAGAAGCCTTCTCTACTGCCAGTTCTGCTTCCATGAGTCTCATCTGCCGCTTCAAGTTACTCCTTTCCTCTTCTAAATCATCCATGTCAATCCTTAGGCTATCATACTGTGCTTTCCAGTTATCAACATTGGCCTACAACTCTTTTGTCTCTTGGTCCGTGTTTGAAATCCTCTTCATAAGCTCCATGCCTATAAGGTTAATCTACAAGAAATAAACCAGTCAGATATGGTAAATTTCATATACGAAAATGAAAGAGGATAACTTGCATCATATCTTCAAAGAAGTATGCACGACATCATTGGCCCATGTAAGAGCACCGTGGCTGGCTAGCTTTGCTTTCTCAGAGGGACCTATCAAAAAGGCTTGAGTCACACTTCGGGCTCACCCGTTTTCTTGAAAAGATTCCCCTTAGCTAGAACCTCTATTACCACCTGCCGCATATCTCTACTGGAAGACCCTACTTCCCTAACGGAAGGCGTGGAAGCAGGCAGAGATGAAACATCAACAGGCACGGAAGGTTGAGGAGCTGGAGAAGCCACAGGCACGGAGGGTTGAAGAGTAGAGGAAGTTACGAGCAAAGCAACAGAAATAGCCAAAGGAAAGGATGAGACAACTTCTCTCAAAGAAGCAGGAAAGACCGTAGCCAAAGGGACATCGTCAGGAGCAAGATCAACACCCTCATGAATAGGGGAATGTGAAACATCATTAGGGACAGGGGGCTCAATCACAGACACGGAAGGCAAGGCTAAGGGTGTAATCTCATCATTTGAGACTACCTGCCTTCTTTGTGGCCTGTGCACTAAAGCACCATCTTCTTCTTCTTCTTCTTCTTCTACTACGGAACGAGACTCACTAATCATCCTCTTCGAGGAAGATGAACCAACAATGATTTCTTGGGCCTGATTCAAAGACATCTTCGGGATAGATGAAGCAGACACCCCACGAGCAGAAAATCATATTAAAAGGGAAAAAGTTAAACGACAAAGAAAGAAGAGACTCGAGTAAGGAAAGAAGCAAGAACAAGAGCTTCACTTACCGTGGGTCTTTACATGCCAACCATACCTCCCAGCGAGGTGTTTCCAAGATCTCTCTTCCGAAGGAGCAACAGACAATAATTTTTCTATCCAATCACGAATACCAGGGACATTCTCAACAGTATTCATGATTGTTGAGAGAAGAAGAAACAAATACGGTGTTAGTAAAACATCTCAAGTCAAAACGAGAAAAAGTAAATAAATATGAGCTAAAGCATACTCACGTGCGCGATTCCATTTCTCAGGGAAGCGAAGGTTTTCTTCACCCACTAAACCCAAAATGGGTACAACAACATACCGGAGGTGCCAACCCCTATCCTAATCATCTCCAGGGGTTACCGGCACTCTTTTGCTTCTAGCAGTCAGAGGAAAAACCCCTTCACGAAATAAGGTAGAAGAGTAGAGATGAATAAGATGGTTGAAAGTAAATGGAACTGAGGCTAAAGAAGCCAAACTCCTAAGACATGCGACAACTCGCCACACAAGCGGACCAACTTGTCCTAAGAAGATATTGAAAAAACAGCGAAACTCATTATAACTGGGTCAATGGGGGTCTAAAACCTAGAGTGAAAGGATACGTATAAACAAAAGAATATCCCGTCTTGTAAGATGTTACTCTTTGATTACTATTCGGAATATAGATAGGAAAGTCAGACCTCCAAAATCACTCCCTACGAACAAGGGAAATCTGACCCTCAGTTATAAGGGTTGAATATCTTTCGACACTTTCAAGAGAAGAAGATTGGTCTACAAGAACTTGACTATCCCTAGAAAAAACAAACTCAGCAGGGATAATTTCATCGACTCCAGGTTCACGAAGGCGTTCGCCTCTACCTCTAGACAAAGACCGAGAAACCCTAAACCTTGGAGAAACTAGAGATCTAGTGGAAGAAGAAGGAACTATCTAAGGAGAAACGGAGCCCCTCGAAGGAGTGGATCCTAGACTTCTAAGTCTACCACTGGCGTTAAACTTTCAATATCAATTGCTCCTTGAGGTTGGTTTGAAGAAGACATGTTTGCAAAGGCAAGAAGAAAGTTCTTTACAAAAGACAAAGTTAGAAGAAGCAAAGAAAAGAAGAAAGGTATTAATACTTGAGGACAACCGTCAAACATAGGAAAAAAAGAAAAATAATAAGGAAAAATCATAATTGAAGATGTCACTTCAGGACTGGCACAGCCGCAAAAGCCCTAAAAGGTACCGAGTAAATGCAGAACCAATCCGAAAATGACATGTGGTACAAACATTAAATGGAGCTGACAAACGACGCCTATGGTGCAGAGAAGGATACAACGATTCGAGGAAAAGCGGCGGCAAAATATTCCCGCCATAAATGAATATCCACTTACCAAATATTAATCGTTAAATATATGGTAAGTGGGGGNAATGACATGTGGTACAAACATTAAATGGAGCTGACAAACGACGCCTATGGTGCAGAGAAGGATACAACGATTCGAGGAAAAGCGGCGGCAAAATATTCCCGCCATAAATGAATATCCACTTACCAAATATTAATCGTTAAAAATATAGTAAGTGGGGGGAATATCTGTATTGGTAAAAAAGAGTTTCACACGTAAGCCAGTTTTTGACAACTCAGCCAATCACGTGGACACAGGAAAACGCAACAGCTGGATGTGATCCTTTGAAGAGGTACGGTACAAAGAGGCACGGTTCAGTAAACCCTCGAACTTATCAGCCACGGGAANACGTACCCCAATTACCGTTATCCTTTGTAGCGCCTCATTAATGTCACAATTAGTCATTAATGAGCAACCATAGCAAGAGTTGTACGTTATAAGAATCTCCTATATAAGGGAGGGGAATACTTGTAAAGGCATCTGATTCTCGAATATAATTGACTTCGATTTTCTATATTTCTCCAATATTTTCTATTATTTATTTTTCTCCATTTCTTTGATTATTAGTAACCCGTATTCATCTTAAAAATAAGTTTTAGTCAAAGGGTTTAATTCTTTGGTTAAACAATAAGCAATAAAGAATATAGATGAAACTTGGAATTCTATATAGGCCTAATTGCATTGTTATTTTATTCGGTCCAGGACTTTTTGATTTTGAAGAACTTTTGCTTGTTTTGTATAAATTTTGGTGTTTAATGATTATGAAACTTAAACATATCATTTTTTCTTATAGTGTTTGTTTGATTTTAATGGCATATTAGCTACGACATTATTGTTGTTATCTTCCCCCATGATTTTGGATTAGTTACGTTGTACTATAACAAAGAGAGTGCAGAAAGCATTTTCTCAGAAAATTGTTATGTTGATGAACTCTATACCTTTGCTGCCTGGGTTAAAACAAGTACCAACATTCTCTTTTTTTATCAGCTCACTAATAATGGTATTTGTAATACCGAATCCAACAAGAAATGCCGATAGACCCGCTGGTTGATCAACTCTTTAAGTTCTTTCTCTTTCATACGCTGCCAAGGTTCAAAACCTGGCAACAACATATATTTTTTTTTGGAAAATTGTTCTTTCGCTTTTTTTAGCATCCGAAAAGTCTAGAGTTGGTTGAATTATATTTAATATTTCGGTCTCCAATACTTTGAATCACTAATTAATACTATTATTCGTTATGACTTTTCCAATTCTTTATGACCAAATTGTATTAAGAATTCAAGAGTTCTTTTTTTTTTTTAACTTTTTAATATTTCACATTCTTGGTTCTATTGTATCCGAAAGAAGAGGAGGACATGTGATGACTTTTCTAGTTCTCTATGACCAAATTGTATTAAGAATTTTTTTATTTTTTATTTTTTAATGTTTCACATTCTGTTTTCTATTATATCCAAAGGAAGAGGAGGACATGTAATTTCCAGTCCTTTTCCCAGTAGTTTAGCTTTTGTCTTTTTTCTATTACTAAATGTGTAAAATAATTTTTATAAATATGACAAATATATAACAGACAAAAATCACATACAATAATTTCAGTCTTCTTAAAATAAATAAGTATAACAATAATACAAGGAAAAATAACATACAATATTATAAGAAAATCATATTAATCCATAAATATTTTAATGATAAGGGTAGAACACAAACACTACATGACTTTAATGAAAATTTGAAAAAGCTAAGCATTAGATATTCCTATCCCAGCACTTCAACAACAAATATCACAACACTTGATGTAGCCTCTACAAGTTCAAAAAGAAGAACACTCCCTTTCTTAATATTGTTGTCGACAATAAATTGTTTCCATCCCTTAACGAGTCTTCTTCGAACAACACCTGTTAGAGTCACATTTCACTCATTCCCATTACATCGAAGTAATGTTTTAGCCGAACTAGGAGGAAGAAAGTCACATATACTCTTTGGAAGGTATTGCACAAGTGTAATAGAAAGATAGGGTAAAAAATCATATCACTTAAACTAAAAAAGAAAAAAAAATGAATTTACCAGATCATCGCGCCTGATATCCTAAACCATGGATAGAATTCCTCTTCAATCCATCTGTTAGCATTCATATTTAGAGTATTTGTGATGTTTGTAGAGTAGAAAATGTAAGTTAACTTATGTTTATATATATATATATATATATATAAGACCCAAAAACTTTTAATACCTCTATTCGTATTTATAAGAGTCCTTTGTTTCCCTCCAAATATTTTATTTGAAATTTTAGTCAAAATTTTTTATCATGTTTTTCTTTTATTATAATTTAGATTAACCAATAAAATATAGTATATTGAGATTATACAATATGGAATTATATGGTCGCTATCAATATAAGTATGATCCTAATGAATGAAATTATATATTGGCTAATATATATATAGACGTTCAATATAACTATATATAAAGAGCAACATTGTAATTAACTAGTGGAACCATAGTAAACGAAATTATATGGTTGCTAGAAATAATTAGTGGCCGATAGGGATTACCTTAATGAATGAAATTATATATTGGCTACTATATATATAGACGTTCAATGTAATTAACTAGTGCACCCATAGTAAATGTAATTATATGGTCGCTATCAATATATGTATAATCTTAATGAATGAAATTATATATTGGCTATTACATATAGAGACGTTCTATGTAACTATATATAAAGTGCAACAATGTAATTAACTAGGGAACCATAGTGAACGGAATTATATGGTCGCTATCAATAATTAGTGGCCGATACGTATGACCTTAATGAATGAAATTGTATATTGGCTACTATACATATAGACGTTCAATGTAACTATATATAAAGAGAAACAATGTAACTAACTAGTAGAACCATAGTAAACAGAATTATATGGTCGCTATCAATATATGTATTAGCTTAATGAATGAAATTATTGATTGGCTACTATATATAGACGTTCAATGTAATTATATATAAAGAGAAACAATGTAATTAACTAGTTGAACCATAGTAAACGGAATTATATGGTCGCTATCAATAATTAGTGGCTGACACGTATGACCTTAATGAATGAAATTATATATTGGCTACTATATATATATATATATATATATATATATATATATACGTTCCATGTAACTATATATAAAAAGAAACAATGTAATTAACTAGTGGGACCATAGTAAACGGAATTATAATGTCGCTATCAATATACGTATGACCTTAATGAATGAAATTATATATTGGTTACTATATATATAGACGTTCAATGTAATTATATATAAAGAGCAATAATGTAATTAAATAGTGGAACCATAGTAAACGGAATTATAATGTCGCTATCAATATACGTATGACCTTAATGAATGAAATTATATATTGGTTACTATATATATAGACGTTCAATGTAATTATATATAAAGAGCAACAATATAATTAACTAGTGGAACCATAAGTAAACGAAATTATATGGCCGCTATCAATAATTAGTGGCCGATACATATCACATTAATGAATGAAATTATATAGACATTCAATGTAACTATATATAAAGAGCAACAATGTAATTAATTAGTGGAACCATAGTAAACAAAATTATATGGCCGCTATCAATACACATATGGCCTTAATGAATAAATTATATATTGGCTACTATATATATAAATGTTCAATGTAACTATATATAAAGAGCAACAATGTAATTAAATAGTGGAACCATAGTAAACGGAATTATATGGTCACTATCAATATACGTATGACCTTAATGAATGAAATTATATATTGGCTACTATATATATAACATTCAATATAACAATATATAAATAACAACTATGTAATTAACTAGTGGAACCATACTTAACAGAATTATATGGTCACTATCAATAATTAGTGGCCGATACGTATGACCTTAGTGAATGAAATTATATATTGGCTAGTATATATATAGACGTTCAATGTAATTATAAAGCACATAACTTAATTAACTACTATCAATATCTACTTATTATTTATATTTCATAATTAAATTTCTAATTATATCCCAAATATAACTATTGGTGTCAAAATTAACATCACAAGTGGACTAAATATGCAAAATATAGATTTTAATTAGGTTCCAAATCTGCATTTTACTAAACTTTATGGTCAAATGTGCATTTGTTTAGGTTGGTCGTGTGTGTATACACACACACACACACAAAAACACACATTCACACACACAATGTTAAATACCTGCACTTTTACACAAACCCGAGAAACCAACCATAGACCCCTCTCCCAGCGCTACCAAACGATCCCCATCCGACCCCTCTTCTGAAGATAACACTGAAGAGAAAAATCCAACATTTGAAGTGCTCATGAAAGATTCATACATCAAGATAAACTATATGGTAAATGAGATCTTTCTTTTTTTTTAAAAATTCTGTTTTCGAATTCAATCTGCTATTCAATTCAAAAATTCAAAAGAGGCTTCTGTTTATCGATTTGGTTTTGGAAAAGAGACAGAAAAGAAATAAAGTGTGATGACCCAAAAATGTCATCTTTAATTTAAACAATTATTAATGTGATCTATGAAAATGTCGAAAACTTACCTGATATGAGTTAAGTATCACCTGAATAGTTGATGTGAATGACGTTCCTTTTTCTAGTAACATATCGCTTATGAGGTCACTATTAGTATTATTTTCATGTGGTGTTACGTTGATTGGATTTTGCATGTGTTTTTAGGATTGGTTATCGGATTCTTCTGACATGTGGATAGGCCTAGTTATAAAGGAAACTCTGGCGAAATTTTCGAAGAATTTGGGAGTTAGTCAAAATTTGGGAGTTAGAAATGTGTGAGAAAAGAGATAAGTCATGCTAAGTGTTTCGGGGTCGACTCTACTTCTTATCCGAGGACTATTAACATGATGGATATGAATAGGATATGGTATTAAGTGTAATAGGCATATTATAAGTGATTTGAGGTCTAAGGGGAGGCCTAGGTTTAAGCCAAGTAGAAAAATTACACGATGGACTAAAATTCCAAATGTGTACGCACAAGACCTCACTTTGGACGAGCACATCTACATATATAAGGAGTTATGTGATGTACAACCTATCATATTAAATCTCTTTGAGTCTAGTTTCCAACACATCAAACCATTTATCATTTTGAGGTGTATACCGAAAGTTATGACCATTTTATTGGACCTATGTCATCTGCTCGCCCAGTAGCGCAACCACGCTTATTTGAGATGTTTCCGCCTTGTTAGCGCGGCCGAAGCGTGGCCACGCTTGTGACGACCTATAGTACCCCTGGACAGTGTATAAACCGAAAAATCCGAACTTTCTCCCATTTTTAGTCAAACAAGCTCGGATTTAGGCGATTTCAAAGGGGGTTTTCACGATTTTGACTTGGGTAAGTGTCCTATATCCGAAAGTGATTACATTTCATAAATCTATGTCAAGATTCATCATTTATTTTGGATTTGGATGAAAGAAATTGGGGTTTTTGTAAATCTTTCCAAAAATGAAAATTTAGGATTTGAAGGTCCATTAGACATCGAAATTCGATAATTTTTTTTTTGGTTGAACTCGTATCGGAATGGGTGTTCGGATTTCGTAAGTTTTCCGAGATTCGAAATGTGGGTCCCATTGTTGAATATTAAAATGAATTTCGGATTGTTATCTGGAAAATTAGTAAATTCAACGTATAGATGTGTTGATGAGTATCTATATGCTGGTGTCAAGCATGCGCGTGAGTCGAATATTGTGATTTATGTGTATTTTCATTAAGATTTGCTTGGGTTAAATTTGATAATTATCCATGTTGATGGTATTTCCTTGGCATTGGTCATTGTTAAGTATTGGTACAAGTTAAGAATTATTACGTGAAGTTAAGTAACTAAGTGAGATTGGTTATAGCTGTATCCTTTGCCGGGATGATATTGATTCTACTGTTAGCTCCCTTGCCGGGACGTTATGGTTTTATTATTGTTTATATTGTTAATTTTTCCTTGCCGGATTGCTATTATTGATTTGTTTGGGTGAGGAAGAGTGTAAAAGCACGAAGGGTGAAGCCGTGCCGATTCTATTTATTATTTTGTGAGGATGAGAGTAAAAGCACGAAGGTGATGTCGTGCACTTGTCCCTGCGTTACTATTTCTATTGTTTTAAGTTGATATTTAATTTGTTGCTTTACCTCGTTATTTTTATCTCGTGATGTTTCCTCCTTAACTTTGACAATTAATTGCTACTTTTCATTATTTGTTTCCTAAATGAATTATAATTGTTGTATACTTTGTTGTCTTATGAATTTGTATTAATTGTTACATTTGATGAGATAAAAGTGTTGTGAAAGACTTGGTATAAATTGTGAAAGTTTTTAATAAATAAATAAATTGATAGTGTTAAGGGTAGACAACAAGATAGTGATAAGGGTGGAGAGGTGAAATAAATGAAAGTGATAAGGGTGAACAGGTAAAATAAATAATAGTGATAAGGGTGGACATGTGAAATAAATGATAGTTGTAAGGGTGGACAGGTGGGATCGGATCGCACGCCGCAACAAGAAAGTGATAAGGGAGGACATTTATGTTTTATTGATTTTTAAACATAAGATTTGGAAAATCTACTGTTTTACTCTACTGTTTCTCACATTCTACACATACGGTCATTTTAATGTGAAGTTTGGAAATTTTGGAGATTTGTGTGAGAATTTGGTTACAACTGAGGCCTGGAATAAGGGACTGAGTTATTTTATTTAATGTTGTAGTTTATCTTTCTTATTTGTGTAGAATTATTTTATTGTGTTGTTATATAATGTTGCATGTTAAGTTATAATTGCCCGCCTTAGCCTCGTCACTACTTCGCCGAGGTTAGGCTCGGAACTTACTCAGTACACGGGGTAGGTTGTACTGATACTACAAACTGCACTCTTTTGTGCAGATCCAGGTACCGGCCAGTGTTAGAGATGTTTAATAGCAAACAATTACCATTCGAAGACACGAGGTATATCTGTCGGCGTTCGCAGAATCCTGAAGTCTTCCCTTAGTTCATAAAGATTGTTCTATGTTTTTTTCAAAACAACTATATTATTCTTTCAACCCATTATTTGTAGTAAATCTTAGAAGTTCGTGAATTTTGACACCAGAACTTGGGGTAGTCTTTGAGATTTTTTTTTATATAATTAGTTCGTGGCTCAGCTTATTAAATTGTTCAACATTTTATTTATGAGGTTAAATGCTGGAAATCATTAGATTTAATTTTCTTTAAATTTGTTCTATTGTGTTTAAGTGAAAAATCAAAGGAAAATAGTTAATCGAATTCTTACATTGGCTTGCCTAGCAAGTGTGGTGTTAGGCGCCATCACGATCCCTAAGGTTGGGAATCTGGGTCGTGACAAGTTGGTATCAGAGCACTAGGTTGCTTAGGTCTCATAATTCATGAACAAACTTGGTTGAGTCTGAAGGATCGGTTCGGAGACTCCGTACTTATCTCTCAGAGGCTATGAAGTTTGGAACAATTTCACTTCTATTCTACTCTATCGTGCGATTCTTGTTATCTCAAATACTAATTGGATTCTTCTATTCTATCGCAGATGGCGAGAACATGTGCTTCCTCTTCCGCTGACCAACATGCCGATCCTCCAATAACAACAGCTCCTACTAGGGGCAGAGGCCGAGGTAGGTGGAGGACTCAACCCATAGCTCAGGCAGAAGCCCCAACTGTGGAACCTCAAGTCGAGATTAATGAGGGGGTTCCAGCTCAAACCATTCCAGCGGGACCAGCTCAGATACAAGAGGGTTTTATTGCTACCGCGGTACTTCAGAACGTGTTGGTTCGTTTAGTGGGAATTATGGAGAGTGTGGACCAACCTGGCACATTCCCTATTGCAGCAGCCGCATCTCAGACTGGAGGAGGGGTCTAGACTCCTGCTACCCACACTCCGGTTAAGACTACTCCTGAGGTTCAGACCCCAGCAGCCAATCCAGTTGGGATAATTCAGCCAGTTGCAGCAGTGCCGCCTGTTGGTGGGGCAGCCATGACTTCAGATGCTTTGTGGAGACTGGACAGGTTTACCAAGATTTTCCTTGTCCAATTCAGTGGTGCCACTTCAGAGGACCCTCAGAAATATCATGATAGTTGTCATAAGGTATTGCGTAATATGGGTATTTTGGAGAACAATGGGGTCGATTTTGCTGCTTTTCAGATGACTGGTTCCGCCAAGAAATGGTAGAGGGATTACCTGTTGAATAGACTCGTCGGGTCGCCTACCTTGACTTGGGATCTATTTTCTCATCTCTTTATGGAAAAGTTTTTGCCTGTTACCATTCGAGAGGAGAAACGTCGTGAGTTTGAACCATTTCAGCAGGGCAGCATGACCGTGACCCAGTATGTGACTCGTTTCGTGGATTTAGCTATACATGTTATTCTCTTGTTGTTCACAGAGAAAGCGAGAGAGGGTCAGATAGTTTATTGAGGGCCTTTCCCAGCCCATCAAGTTGCAGATGGCCAAGGAGACAGGGACAGAGATTTATTTTCAAGATGCAACTAATGTGGCTAGGAAGGTTGAGTCGGTTCTCGGGATGGGATGTCAGGTGTCTGACAAGAGGCCTCGCCATTCTGGTGGTTTCAGTGGTACCTCATTTGGAGGTGGGACTTCATTTAGCAGAGGCCATTCTTCCAGGCTATTTCATTCAGCACTACATGCTTCACGTGGTACTTCGGGTGGTCGTGGTTCTTATCTTCCTCCTTCTGGCCAGATAGTCTATAGTGCTCCTTCCGATCCTATTAAAGCACCTCCTCTGTAGAGCGTGTATCGTGGTCAGCCGGTTCGTCCGGGTCAGTTTACATATCAATAGGGATGTTTTGAGTGTGGTGAATATGGGCATATGCAGAGAACTTGTCCGAAATATGCAGGTAATGCCGGTTCGTCAGGGTTCTCGTGCTATAGTTCCGGCACCAGCTCCAGTACCACCTGCCCAGCTAGCAAGGGGTAGGGGTCAGGTAGTTAGCGGTGGAGGTTAGACTCCTAGAGGTGGAGACCCAACCTGTTGATATATTTTCTACGGTATGGCCGAGGTCACTACACTTGATGGTATCATTACAAGTACAATCTCTAGTTATTATGAAGTGACAATTTCCTTAACATGATTCTGTTATGAGTATATAGGATAGTCCTAATATGCTCCACTTATGGTTCAGCTTCGTAACTCTGAAATCTACTTATATGAATACTTTTTTTGAGAAATTCTATGGAGATAGCTATGTCTATCATTATGTGTTGTAATTTTGTTTAACATAAAATATTTAAATGAAGGAAGTGGAATGTTTCGATTGGCACGATATGCATATTACTTGTGATTCAGAATTGAGGATGAGATCCTCGCATTATAATATGATTTGAGAGGTTTAAATCGGGCTACGAGCCGCGGTGGAAGTTATATAAGGACGAGATCCTGGTGATGAAAATTCTTGTGTTTAAATTTTCCTTTGTGAAATTAAAATTTTTTACTATAGTACTAGTAGGGAGTCATGCATGTTAGGTTTAGTTAAAAAAAAAATATTTCTTGTATAAAATTTTTTGTGCATTATTTACCGAATCCGTGTTATATTATTGAGCTTTAACCTACGAGGTAGGTGGTCTGCATGTGGTGTTAAATGAGACACGCTATTAATTACGAGGTATTCAAGCATCGTAACTCGTTATCAGTATTATGGAGGTTCGGAAGGAGATTATTGTTAACGTGAAGCTATTTGATAATTCTGTAATTGGCTATGAACAACTATTTAGAAAATAGAGGCAGTCAAGAACTCGCCTAGACCCACTTCAGCTACAGAGATCAGGAGTTTCTTGGGTTTGGCGAGTTACTACTATTGTTTTGTGTAGGGTTCTCATCCATCGCATCCTCAATGACTAAATTGACTCAGAAAAGTGCCCCATTTAAATGGTCAGATGAGTGGGAGGCGAGCTTTCAGAAGCTCAAGACAGCCTTGACTTTAACACTGGTGTTGGTGTACCATTAGGTTCGGGTTCTTTCACGGTATATTGTAATGCTTCCCGAGTTGGACTTGGAGCAGTATTGATGCAGGATGATAGGGTGATTGCATATGCGTATCAGCAGCTGAAAGTCCATGAGAAGAATTATCATGTTCATGAATTAGAATGGGCAACCATTGTTCATGCATTGAAAATTTGGAGGCACTACCTCTATGGCGTGCCGTGTGAGGTTTTCACTCACCATCGAAGTCTCCTGTACTTATTCAAGCAACATGATCTAAATTTGAGGCAGCAAAAATGGTTAGAGTTACTGAAGGATTATTATCTCACTATACTACATCATCCAGGGAAGGCCAACGTGGTGGCCGATGCATTGAGTGGAAATGAGGTGAGTATGGGCAGTCCAAGCGTACCATTCAGATTTTGGAGGATATGCTTCGCACTGGTGTTATTGATTTTGGAGGTTCTTGGAATCAGTTCTTGCCGTTAGCAGAGTTGGCTTATAATAATAGCAAACCAGTTCTTGCCGTTAGCAGAGTTGGCTTATAATAATAGCTATTAGTCGAGCATTCAGATGGTTCCTTATGAGCGTTATATGGTAGACAGTGCAGATTGCCAGTTGGATGGTTTGAGCCGGGAGAGGCTCGGTTACCGGGTACAGACTTAGTTCAGGAGGCCTTAGATAAGGTCAAGATTATTCAGGAGAGACTTCGTGCAGCTCAGTCTAGGCAAAAGAGATGTCGATCGTAAGGTTCGTGATGTTGCATTCATGAATAGAGAAAGAGTATTGCTCCGGGTTTCACCGATGAAAGGTTTAATGAGATTCGGGAACAAGGGAAAGTTAAGCCCTAGGTATGTCGGACCCTTTGAAATTCTTCAGAAGGTGGGTGAAGTAGCCTACAAGCTTGCACTACCACCTAGCTTATCAGCAGTTCATCCGGGATTCCATGTATCCATGCTCAGGAAATACCATGGTGATCCACCTCATGTATTAGATTTCAGCTCAGTCCAGTTGAATACTGATTTGACTTATGAGGAGGAGCTAGTAGCTAATCTAGCCCGACAAGTTCGATAGTTGAGGTCTAAGAGTTACCTTTCAGTTCGGGTACAATTGAGAGGTCAGCCGATTGAGCCAACTGCCTGGGAGTCCGAGTCGGACATGAGGGGCAAAAGTCCACATCTTTTCACCAGCTCAAGTACTTTTCTAATTTTGTTCGAGGACGAACATTTGTTTTAGAGGTGGAGAATGTGATGACCCTAAAATGTCATCTTTAATTTAAACAATTATTTATGTGATCTATGAAAATGTCGAGCACTTACCTGATATGAGTTAAGTATCACCTGAATAGTTGATGTGAATGACGTTCCTTTTTCTAGTAACATATCGCTTATAAGGTCACTGTTAGTATTATTTTCATGTGGTGTTATGTTGATTGGATTGTGTATGTGTTGTTAGGATTGGTTATGGGATTCTTCTGATAGGTGGACAGTCCTAGTTACAAAAGAAACTCTGGCAAAATTTGGAAAATTTGGGAATTATAGATGTGTGAGAAAAGAGATAAGTCATGCTAAGGGTTTGGGGGTCGACTCTACTCCTTATCCGAGGGCTATTAACATGATGGATAAGAATAGGATATGGTAATAAGTGTAAGAGGCATATTATAAGTGATTTGAGGTTTAAGGGGAGGCCTAGGTTTAAGCCAAGTTGAAACATTACACGATGGACTAAAATTCAAAATATGTACGCAGAAGACATCACTTTGAACGAGCATATCTACATATATATAAGGAGTTATGTGATGGAAAACCTATCAAATTAAATCTCTTTGAGTCTAGTTTCCAACGCATTAGACTGTTTGTCATTTTGAGGTGTATACCGAAAGTTATGACCATTTTACTGGACCTGAGTCATATGCGCGCTCAGTAGCGCGGCCGCGCTTATTTGAGATGTTTCTGCCTTGTTAGCGCGGCTGATGCGCGGCCACGCTCGTGAATGACCCATAATACCCCTTGACAGTGTATAAACCAAAAAATATGAACTTTCTCCAATTTTTAGTCAATCAAGCTCAGATTTGGGCGATTTCAAAGAGGGTTTTCACGATTTCGACTTGGGTAAGTGTCCTATATTCGAAAGTGATTACATTTCATAAATCTATGTCAAGATTCATCATTTATTTCGGATTTGGATGAAAGAAATTGGAGTTTTTGTAAATCATTCCAAAAATGAAAATTTAGGATTTGAAGGTCCATTTGACATCGGAATACGATCATTTTTTACGGTTTAACTCGTATCGAAATGGTTGTTCGGTTTTTGTAAGTTTTTACGGGATTTGAAATGTGGGTCCCACTGCTGAATATTAAAAAGAATTTTGGATTTTTATCCGGAAAATTAGTAAATTCTTATGGAAATCATCCCTACTATCCGTGTTGAGTATTTCGAGTTGTTTGTGAATAGATTTGAAGCTTTTAGAGATAAACTCAAAAGGAAAAGTTGTGGTCGAGTAATTGATTGAAATTGCAAAGCGAGATAAGTGTTTGGTCTAACCTTAGCTTGAAGGAATATGTATTGTGTCTTATTTGCTACGTGTTAGTGTTATGTTCAACGTATATGTATGGTGACGAGTATCGATACACTGGTGTCATGCATGCCCGTGAGTCGAATATTGTGATTTATGTGAATTTTCATTAAGCTTTGCTTGGGTTAAATTTGATAATTATCCATGTTGATGGTATTTCCTTGGTATTGATCATTGTTGAATATTGATACAAGTTAGGAATTATTACGCGAAGTTAAGTAACTAAGTGGGATTGGTTATAGTTATATCCCTTGCCGGGATGATATTGATTCTACTGTTGGCTCCCTTGCCGGGACTTTATGGTTTTATTATTGGTTATTGATGAGTGGCTAGAATTCATGATTTTAAGCATTATATACCTTGCATTTTATGAGCTTTAATGATAAAATACACGTCGTATGTGCCTAATAGGGTTTGTTTTATGTGTAGGTGAATTAGAAATGGAAACGGGGCTAAACGGATGCAAATACGTCGAAGAATACGCGAAAGGGGACGCCCGGACGATAGCCGGGCGACAGAGCCAAACAGCCTGACCCAGCCTGGCCTTAGCCAGGCGTTAGAGCCCTAACGCCAGGGGGGGCCTGGCGTTAGCCAGGCGTTAGAGCCCTAACGCCAGGGGCTGCCTGGCCTTACCCAGGCGTTTGGGCTGAAACGCCAGGGTCCCGGGACGGCCAGAAATCGAGTTTTGACGGGTTTTAAGTGTTTCCAAGTTAGAATAGAAGTCTTTGACACGTTTAGGGTTCATCCTAAACATATAAATAGACCCAAAAACATCACATTGGGGGACTTTTGACAGGGGGATTCGACTGCATACTTCTGACAGAGGATTCTACTTAGTTTTTCTTCTCTTCTCTTCTTTTAGTTTTATAGTTTATTAGTTCTAGAGTATTGGGTGTTACATGAACGTTGTAGTTGAAGCTTGAATTATTCTTATTGTTTATCTTAATTGGTTTGTTTATTCAATCTTGTGCTTAATTATTCAATTGCTTGATCATCAATTGACTACTATCTACGAATCTAGGGTTGAACTCGGGAGAGGGAATTCTAGATTGCATATAAGATTGGGTAGAGCAAGATCTTAACCCTTCAGGGGAGCGGATTTGCGGTTAGGATAGGAATATACCTAATCGCCTTGCTTGGTTATTATACGGGAATTATTAATGCGTTCTTGTTAATCCTGATTCCATAGGAATATAGGCATTAGGTTAACTTGAATAGGCGAGTTGTACTTCGGGAGAAGACTACGAGCAATATTAACCTCGTCAATCAATAAACCTGATTAGAAGATTTAGGTCGAAAACTCAACGTGATTGTTTAACAACCCATAACTCTAGAATATCAATTTACCTTGAATTCATCTTTAAGTTAGTTGTCTATTTAATCTTTTGATTTACTATTTTAGATTAATTCTAGTTAAATATTTGTTTGAGTTTAGTTTAGTGGATAGTTAATCACAAGTCCCTGTGGGTACGATATCTGGACTTAAAATCCTATATTACTTGTCGACCACGTACACTTGCGTGTGCATTGGGAAATCAATCAACAGTTATATTGTTGATTTTTCCATGCGGATTCCTGTTATTGATTTTTTTGGGTGAGGAAGAGTGTAAAAGCACGAAGGGTGATGCCATGCCGATTCTATTTATTATTTGGTGAGGATGAGAGTAAAAGCACGAAGGGTGATGCCGTGCACTTATCCTTGGTTACTATTTCTATTGTTTTAAGTTGATATTTAATTTGTTGCTTTACCTCGTTATTTTTATCTCGTGATATTTCCTCCTTAACTTTCACAATTAATTGCTCCTTGTAATTATTTGTTTCCTAAATGAATCGTAATTATACTTTGTTGTCTTATGAATTCGTATTAGTTGTTACATTTGTTGAGATAAAAGTGTTGTGAAAGGCTTGGCCTAAATTGTGAAAGTTTTTAATAATTAAATAAATTGATAGTAATAAGGGGGGAAAACAAGATAGTGATAAGGGTGGACAGTTGAAATAAATGATAGTGATAAGGGTGGACAGGTAAAATAAATGATAGTGATAAGGGTGGACAAGTGGGATCGGGTTGCACGCCGCAACAATAATGTGATAAGGGAGGACATTTATGTTTTACTGATTTTTAAACATAAAGATTTGGAAAATCTATTGTTTTACTCTATTATTTCTCATATTCTACACATACAGTTATTTTAATGTGAAGTTTGGAAATTTTGGAGATTTGTTTGAGATCTTGGTTTCAGCTGAGGCCTAGAACATGCGATTGAGTTATTTTATTTAATGTTGCAGTTTATCTTTCTTATTTGTGTAGAATTATTTTATTGCGTTATTATATAATATTGCAGGTTAAGTTATAATTTCCCCCCTTAGCCTCGTCATTACTTCGCTGAGGTTAGGCTCGCCACTTACTCAGTACATGTAGTCGGTTGTACTGATACTACACACTGCACTCTTTTGTGCAGATCTACATACCGGTCAGTGTTAGAGATTTTTAATAGCGGACATACCATTCAGAGACACGAGGTATATCTGTCGACGTTTGCAGATCCCTGGAATATTCTCTTAGTTAATAAGGACTGTTCTATATTTTTTTCAAAACAACTATATTATTCTTTCAGCCTATTATTTGTAGTAAATTAGAAGTTCGTGAATTGTGACACCAGACCCTGGGGTAGTCTTAGAGATTTTTTTTTATATAATTAGTTCATGGCTCGATTTTTTAAATTGTTCAACATTTTATTTATGAGGTTAATCGCTGGAAATCATTAGATTTAATTTACTTTAAATTTGTTCTATAGTGTTTAAGTGAAAAATTAAAGGAAAATAGTTAATCGAATTCTAACATTGGTTTGCCTAGCAAGTGTAATACTAGGCGCCATCACGATCTCTAAGGTTGAGAATTTAGTTCGTGACATAGGGTTATGTTTCCATTTAGTTTTGAAAAAAAACTAAGTTCCAAACAAACAGATTGGGAATATTTTTTAAGAAAAACGAAATATATGTGTTTAGATTTGGTTTAGGAAAAACTGATTCTCATACAAATAATTTTTTCTTCTGTTTGCATCATATTCCAAAACAATTCTACGAGCACATTTCTAAAGCACATACCACCGCGGTTCTTCAATATGGTGGAAAAGAGTGATTTGTAGGAATGAACATTGGTCGGCTGGAAAAATTTTGTGATGAAGAATGATATCAAGCGGGGTTGTTTCATTAAATTTGAGTTAGTTGAAATTTCACAATTGTTTGTTGTCTTCCAAGTGCAAGTGGAAGGACAAGGAACTCCTGGAGAACCCGTTGAAATTAATTAGTTTTTAGGTTTTGTTTGTGTTGTTTTTTCCCTTTGCTAGCTTTATTTTACTTTCATCAAGTTATGGAATGTGTACTTTTATTTTCTATAACTATGAATGATATCAAATTTCTAGCTTCATCCAGCTCTAGTCTGTTTTCTTTTTGTTATAAGTGTATTTTTTTTGTATCATTTTAAAATACTAATAGGAAAGAGACAATACATTATTCTACTACCCTAACTACAAACCCGAACTATGTGGTTGGAACGGAATAGTCTTCAATTCTAAAAAGGGTTGGTATGTGAATAGTTTTCTTAATAGGATTTAATATCTATATGGGAATTCAAAAATTGTATTTATCAACATGATTTTGATAACCGAAATAATAAATATAATTAAACTAACACCATTAATTTTGACAATTCAAACCAAACCAGATAGTGTGGCCAAAAATAGGTTATTTTTTCACTGATAGGATTCTTTAGGCTAACTAAATTGGAGGATTCATTGGGCCATATTTCATTGCATTAGGAAAATCGCTACTTAGGAATCAAATTTAGGATGAAAAGTGATGGAATTATAAAACATACTTTTTAATTATCACTCAAACGATATGATACGACGCAGTCAAAATTGTACGAGGAAAAAGAGGAAGAATTAGTATTCAATACACCCTTTTTGATCATGAGGTTGTTTGAAATATTTTTTTTGATTGGGTTGGCCCCATATATAATATCACGACCCAAAATCCATTAAAGGTCGTGATGGCGCCAGACACCACTGTCAGGCTAGCCAACACTAAATAGTTAAATTCTCGTTTTTAATATTTTTAAAATCGTAAATTTCTTTCAATGTAACTAGTAAAAGATAATCTTTACAGAATAAATAAAAGTGTTTTCAATTTCAATACTGAATATCCCAATATCATCCCAGAACCGGTGTCACAAGTGCATGAGCAATTACTAGAAAATAAAATAAAATATAATAACTGTCTGGAATACAAATTGGACAGAAAAAAAATACAAATACTTTGAAGGAGACTCTGCTGGCTGCGGATCGGCTCCTAAGATGCAGCTCGCCTAAGTCTCTGTGTCAACCATGCCGCCACGCCCACTAGGCTACATGAAATACATGTGGCTGTACAACAAAATGTACAACAAGTGTATTATGAGTACGAAAATAATACATACCCAGTAAGTATTCAGTCGAACCTCGAAAAAGTAATGACTGGTCAATAATATCAGGTACAATAAAGAAATGAATAAATATGAGACAGAGTAAATATATGAAACAAACAAGTATAAAATACGTGGTACAATTCCCCTCTTTACAATTTACTCAGCTCTCAACTAGCAAGGTCCCTCTGTAACCGGAGTGTGTGTGTGTGTGTCTATATATATATATATATAATGGATTCCATCAAAGAGATTGTCATAATTCAAATCAGGGGAAGAACCCGAAGAACCCTTAGATACACTAGCTTCTTGCCAAATATTACGCACGATTCCATGAGGATAATATATATAAGAAATGACGAGGCGTACAGTGTTGATACCAAATTTTTCCTCAAATTATTTTCAAATTTACATATATGCTTTCAAAATTACTCTTTGTAATAAGGAGTATTTTTCCTTATTTCTCTATATTTTTATTAAATTATCTTCATGTTTGTTTAATATTTCATATTTAAATAATTATCCATAAATTATGTTATAAATAATATCAATGTTTCCCAGCTCAGTATGCTATTTTTAATTATTTTTTTGTCCATTAGGATTCAACTATTTCACAAATTAGTCAATTGGGTCTCATTTAATTTTAATTACAGTAATTTTACAATTATAGCCCAATTGAATACTTTGTGTTGTTTTAATTCAGAATTTATGCATTCTTTACATTTTATATTATTTAATTACTGTAATTTTACATATTTAGACTTAATTTTATTTTATACAATTATTAGCTATCTTATTAATTATCTATCTATTTTTATGGGTATTTAATGTTTAGCCACAATCTATTTATCTAGCCACATTTTAACCCAACCCACCTGATCTCTAAACCCAATTTACCCAATACCCAACCAATGTAACCAGCCCAATCCCTAGAATCTACCCGACCCAATCCCTGCTTCAATATGAGCCGTTGATTAATTCAAATCAACGGCCCAGATCAAAGCTTACCTAAATTAACCCAAACGACTCCCTCAAACCCCTCATTTCATTCGAGACCTCATCTCTCTATCCGGTCTCTCTCTCTCCCTTCTCTCTAGAACCTTCCCTAGTTCACCTTCTTCTCCGATGAAGCTCAGCCCGTCTCCAGCCACCTCCGACCTCTCTCCTTTCGACCACCAGCCTCCATGACGCCTCCTCTCTCTGGTTTACCTCATCTCGGAAGCCTTCGAAGGTCTCGACCAAGCCTACTGGA
Source organism: Nicotiana knightiana (assembly GCA_005239525.1). Taxonomy (NCBI): domain Eukaryota; kingdom Viridiplantae; phylum Streptophyta; class Magnoliopsida; order Solanales; family Solanaceae; genus Nicotiana; species Nicotiana knightiana. Next base: position 120,948 of record ML402927.1, read on the forward strand.
TGTTGGGGTTCCCGCTTGGGTTGTTTCCGGCCCTCTCCGGTGGGGTTTAAACACGAACATGCCATAACCAATCCCTGCTTCAATTTGAGCCGGTTATTAATTCAAATCAACGGCCCAGATCAAAGCTTACCTAAATTAAACCAAATGACCCCCCCAAACCCCTCATTTCATTCGAGACCTCATCTCTCTATCCTGTCTCTCTCTCCCTTCTCTCTAGAACCTTCCCTGGTTCACCTTCTTCTTCGATAGAGCTCAGCCCTTCTCCAGCCACCTCCGACCTTTCTCCTTTCAACCACCAGCCTCCATGACACCTCCTCTCTCCGTTTTACCTCATCTCTGAAGCCTTCGAAGGTCTCGAACAAGCCTACTGGCTGCTGGGGTTCCTACTTGGGTTGTTTCCGGCCCTCTCCGATGGGTTTTAAACACGACCATGCTATAACCACCACGATCTTTGAGTTCCACGACAGGTTCTCTAATTTTCTCCAGTTTCTTATGAAACGCTAATTTTTTGCCTCAATCTCTTACGTCTCTAGTATTTTTAACGATTTAAACTTGTTTCTTCATGTTTTACACTGTTCTCAACACGATCTCTAAAAATCTTCAGTTTTAAAACGTTTTTGCTTCCCTTTTTAAAATTAGGGTTTCTCAGAACTTCTTCTGTGTTGGGTTTTAAATGAGTTTCTCTTCGCTCTTAAGTCTATTCCCTTCATATTGTGATGATTCTGTGATTGTTGTCTCGCCTATGTTAAAACCCTAATTTTTCTATGACTGATTCTGTGTGTTAGCATGACTCTCTCTTTGTTTAAGTTTCTGTACCTCTAATATGTTATACTGAGTTCTAAGGCCTAACCTACTCGTGTTATCTATGTATGATTATTTATGCATCTCTGAACTTGTCCGTGCTGTGATTATTAGCTTCTCTAAATATGTGTTGAAATTTGGAGCATGAATCCCTCTTGACTGACCTTGATTCCCTTATTGATTGATATGGTCGTAGCCAGTCTTACCGCACTTATCAGGAAGAGTTCGCCCTTACTTCTTTGGGGCACATTCATCGCTGGGTATTCGTCTTTATAGTTTTATTCTTGGGTCTGATGGTGTTCCCGACAAAGAAAGAAAGAATCCACACCAGGTTGGCTATGGTTACCAAGACCCTGATGGAAGGGGTTGACGGGCAGGACTTCAGTATCATGCCAATGATCATTGTTGACATGTACTGAGCCTTGGAAAAGTGTCAACGACGGGCAAAACATTTCGAGGGTTGCAATCTGTTACTCCAACTGTGGCCCACTGAGCATTTGTAAAAGGGTGACCACCGTCAGGACATCCATAGGAGAGTTTGGGATGATCATATTTCTTTCCATCATCCAAAGCGTATGAACTACATCCTCGATATGTTTGCTCAGCCGAAAAACGCGAATGGATGGGCCGAGTTGCTAGGGAACTTGACCGAGGATCAGATTCAGTGGATGTTTGAGTGGTTCCCAACCAACGATTTCATCATCCGAACTCGAGAGACCCCATTCCTGTTATTGATTGGTCTAAGGGGGACGTATCCTTACGTCCCGATCCGAGTCATGAGGCAGGCAGGAAGGAAGCAAGTGGTACCAAGGGTCGAGAAGATGAGTCATCTCAGGGCAGATTTCCAAAACGATGGCACCCCTCATAAGTGCCAAGCTCAGCATTTGTGGCACTGTAGGATCCGGTTAGAAAAGGACACTATTGAACCCGACAAGTATCATGCTGGTTACTCTCCGTATTATCTGGGATGGTTGGAAGATAACTGGGTTGGAAGTATCGAGCCATGGTTTGCTCAAGGCCACAGGGTTATAGATGAGAGGGCCGAGGCAACAACTAGACCCAACCCGTTGTGCAAGAGGCTCCATGATTGTGAAGAAGCTCATCACAAAATACACGAGGCCAACAAGAAGCTGATAGAGGAATGGAAAGACATGGCCATCACCTCCACCCAAAGGCTAGCACACTTGGAGCAAGGCATAGTCGACTTAGAGGAGAAGTTCATTAGGAGGATCGATACATGTCAGAAGACCGAGGGAGACGAAGGAGGACTTCTAACCAAGTAGTTAGGATTGTCTTTACTTTGCCTTCTGATGTTTTATAAGGCCACTGGCCATTAGTGACATTTTATATCTTTCGCATTCTTAGAGTCGTGGTGGACTTGTCTATTTTATTATCAATAAAATGAGGCACTTAGCATCTTACATTCTCCAAATCAATTTGTTGCTAGACCTACCTCGGGCACAAAGAGGTCCCCAACTTAGGACACGCTTTACATTTCCGTCTCACGTGTTTAAATACTGCAATATTTTTTATGATCCTCACTAACTTCATTACCTTTTCATTTTTTTTGTTTTCATTATTTATTATTCCCCTCCCCAAAGGTTGGTTCGTGCATTCTGGCATCATCCGCCTACCGCACAAGATCAAAAGGGCCCTCCTCCTACTCCCCCTTCTAGTCCTCCCAAAGGAAAAAGCAAGGGTAAAACTAAGATGGCAGAGGCAAGTGGCGTCAGAAAAGACAACAGGGATGAACATGTTAAGATCGCTGATGGTCGGGGTATTCAGGTTCTACACGATGGTATATCTCCACTGGAGAAGAAGCTGCTGAAGTTCCAAGAGGAACTTGACCAAGTCAAGAATTTGGCTCACCTATCACTTTCCCTCAATGTTCCGGATGCCCACTTCCCAAATGCTCCAAACCCCACTTTACCACAAAACACCCCTAAACAACCGAATCACCCTAAAGACAAAGTCCCGCCAGCACAATGCAATGCATGTTACCATAATACTCCACCTCTCCAGGAATAGACAAAAGACCACTTCCGTGCTTACAATAATCCCATTTATGTGGAAATCGTGGCTCATCCCACACCACATACCCCTGAGTCTGACGAGAAGGATAGGCTCATCAGGAATTTGGCCGAGGAACTCAAGAAGTTGACCAATCGAGTTCAAGGCGTTGAAGGAGTTAGAGGGATTGAGGGGCTGAACTATGAAGATCTTTGCATACAACCTGATGTCGAACTGCCCGAGGGGTACAAACCTCCTAAGTTCGAGATGTTCGATGGTACTGGTGATCCAAAAGTCCATTTGAGAACTTACTGCGACAAATTGGTTGGTGTGGGAAAAGATGAAAGAATCCGCATGAAACTCTCATGCACTGTCCTGGTACATCGGCCAGGATCCAAAGAAATGAACTAATTGGGTAAGCATGGCAACAAACTTCATGGATCGATTTGGGTTCAACACGGAGAATTCTCCGGATGTATTCTACATCCAGAATTTGAAGAAGAAGCCAACAGAGACCTTTCGCGAGTATGCTACTCGTTGGAGGTCAGAAGCTGCCAAGGTTAGGCCAGCCTTAGAAGAGGAACAAATGAAGAAATTCTTTGTACAAGCTTAGGATCCTCAATATTACGAACGACTAATGATGGTCGAAGGTCACAAGTTCTCTGACATCATCAAATTGGGAGAGCGAATTGAAGAAGGCATCAAAAGCGGTGTGGTTACCAACTTTGAAGCTTTACAGGCTACTAATAAAGCTCTATAGTCTGGTGGTGTGTCTAGAAAGAAGGATGTGGGAGCCATGATGGTTGCACAACAGGCCAAATCCCCGCCCAAATACCAAGTATATCCAACACCCTCATTCACATACCAACCAACTCCAAGTTACCAAGCACCTTCACCTCAATACCAAGCACCCTCACCAACATATCAATCTCCACCACCCACATATCAGCCTACCTCGCCCAGATACTCCCAACCAGCCCCCGTTTACAACGCCTACAATTCCCAACCTTCTCACTACCAATCACCACCTGCTCGACAAAACTTCGCAAGACCTCGCCCTAACTTCGACCATCGCCCTCCAAAATAGTATACTTCCATAGCCGAGCCATTGATCAACTATATGAAAGACTCAAAGATGCCGGTTACGTCACACCAATTCCTGCTGCCACCCTTGTGAACCCTTCTTAGTGGAGCAACCAAACGAATCCTGTGCTTACCACTCCGACATGAAGGGACACACCATCGAGGAATGTCGTTCCTTGAAAGACAAGATACAAACCCTCATAGACAACAAGATCTCTGTAGCCAAGGACCCTGCTCCTAATGTTCGCAATAATCCGCTGCGGGACCATAAAGGTGGCGTCCATATGATTGAAGTAGATGATGACTGGGATCCTGAGAGATCAATTGGGCTGATTTCAGAGGGTGATCTGAAGAAGCCCGCAATTACTCTCAACCCAATTGTGGTTCAGATGCATCCATCTCGGGATGCTGAGGTAAACATGTCCATTCCACTCGAGTTTGAATCGAGACCGTCCGTAAAGGAAAAGCCCCAGTGCCGATCGAAGTTGAGTTTGTATGACCACTCGAAGTAGCAGTCCGACCGCCTATAACATATACTCTGGCGAGAATGAGGATGACCACACCTATTCCAGTGGAAATGTCAACAACGCCACCCTTTTACTCAAACGCCATCCCATGGGACTACACAGCTGAAGCAAGGAGAAAGGGTAAAAGCAAGTCTGAGAAAGCCATTACTGCACAGGGTATGACCAGAACTGGGAGAGTTTACACCCCTGAACATTTGACTGAATCTAGAAAGCAGGCTGCCAACCTTCCACCCACCATTGAGGCAGATTCAGACAATCATTGGAGAAAGATCCAAGCCAAAGAGTACTCAATCCTCGACCAGTTGAACAAGACACCATCTTAGATATCTATCCTCTCTCTGTTACAGAATTCTGAGACGCACAGGAGTTCCTTGCTGAGAGTCCTGAGTGAGGCATACGTACCAGACAATATCACTAGAGGAGAGATAGCAAACATGGTGGGCCAGGTTCTGGAGAGCCATAAGATTACTTTCCATGAAGACGAGTTGCCGCCCGAGGGGTTAGGGCATAATAGAGCACTGCATATCATTTTGCCATGTGAGGATCATTTCATTACAAGGATCTTAATTGATGGGGGCTCCAGCCTCAATATTTGTCCGCTGATCACACTCAAGAAATTGGGCAAAAGTCTGTGTGACATAAAAGAAGGAGAGATCAATGTAAAGGACTTCGATGGTTCGCAGAGGTCCACTCTGGGAAAAATCACCTTGTGCTTACATATGGGACCAACCTGGTTCGATGTAGACTTCCAGGTGATAGACGTGCCCGCATCCTACAACTTGATGTTATGGTGACCTTGGATACACACCGCTGGGGCCGTCGCATCAACCCTACACCAAGAGTTAAAGTTTGAATGGAATCATCAAGAGGTAGTCATTCATGGTGACGGTAGCAACCATATCTACGGTCGCCGGGCTTTTTTGTTCATTGAGGGGAGAAAGAAGCTGAGTGGTGAAATCTACCACAACATTGAATGAGTTAACGCCATTGATAAGGATAAATGGTGGGATAGTAAGATCGAGAGCATGTTGAAATGGAAAGGATACGAGCCAGGCAAATGGCTCGGTAAAAATCTCCAGGGAATAACAAAGCCAATAACACTCAAGAAGCACGGTACCTCTTTCGGGCTAGGGTATGAGTACACTTGGAAGGAATTCAAGGACTGGTCGCCACCATGGCGGTCCCTACTACTCATTGGAGCAGCCAATACCTCACTTAAAACAAACTTTCCAACAAGCTGATATCATTACGGTACGGACGAAGAGGAAGCGTTAGCGGCAATGGGGGATTTATTTTTGGACGATGAGGAC
>ML402928.1:4871-22531 GCA_005239525.1 Nicotiana knightiana
TATATATGCATTTTAAAAATAATATAGGAAAAAATTGGGTATCAACAACTGCCCCTCTTTACCCGGGAAGGATGAAAGAGTTATCAGGTAAAGATATGATGGCCAATTTTGACCGAGTAGGGTGATTTGAGAGACATAGGTCGCACTCTGGTTTTTGAGCTGCCTACATATCCCTGGTTTTATAGGAATCAGGTCGTGTGTAGTTCTAGATTCACCAGCGAAATATACCGATGAAGTTATCACAAGAACGGACACAAGGTTTTGAATAGGTGAAATGGTTACTGTGAGCGGTCAGGTTTGAAATAGTGTGAAGGAAATGGAGCGGGATTTCTCCCGTTGGGGTAATGGTTGCTCATCGGGTTACCTGCGAATAAAAGACGCACTACAAACATATATCTTTGCGTAAATTTTAACATGATGCAAATTCTCTTCAACCCATGAGGATTGTCTTCGGACGGTTGAGGATGACGTCTTTAGACCATGATGTCCCGGGCCATGAATTGAGTGGTAATGGATTCACAGGCCATGAAATGGTGTTCTCGGGCCATGAAAATTGTGCCTCCGAACCATGACGCCTTTGAATAATGATATGCAAGTTTGAGAGATCCTCAGGCCATGGCATGGTGTCTTCCGGCTATGAGGATGGTGCCTTCAGACTATGACGCCTTCGGACAAGCTGGCGATTTTTCAGCCCATGAGGTGCAAAGACATGATGCTAGGAGCGACAAGACAAGGCTTAGTCTTGCATGGAGTTGAGGGCAGAGCTTAGCCCGAGGGAATAGAATAAATAATGCAAGGGAGACAATGCTTAGTCTCGTGAGGTATTCGGGACAATGCTTAGTCCCATGCAAAGAGAAGGCATGGCTTAGCCTTATGCAAGTGAAGGCAATGTTTAGCCTTATGCAGATAGGGAGGTAGGGCTTAGCCTCATACAGGGTTCGGGACAGGGCTTAGTCCCATGCAAAGTTTGCGACAGGGCTTAGTTCATGGGTCCGCCTCTGGATCCACAATGACCTATGAGAGGGAGTGAACCTCCTTGATGAATTGAGTCAACTCTTGATGCTATTGTGTCACGCTAGAACTATAGAACTCAAAAGGCCATAACATGATGTTGTTGATAATGCATTGGTGTTGAGGGTAATTGTTAGTCCCAATCCATGCTTGATGAAGTCACCTTAGGACTGCTGAAATTTTCCGTTCTTTTTCTTGTAGAGGCGGGAATTACCTTGTTTTCTTGAGGAAAAGAAAAATCTTAAGATTGGGGGAGTTGATAAGTAGGGATTTTAGCCGATTATTTTCTCTCTTTTAGTTAGGTTTTGGGTTAAAAATGCGTAAAGGTATTCCTGAAAACTAACTTAATGTGCTTGTTTGCAGGGTTTGTTCAAAATGAGGCAAAGAAGCGATAATCAACTCACGAAGGAGTCAAACTTGCACAAATCCAAGGCTAGGAACAAGAGCGTTGAGAGCAGCAGAAAAGCGCGGCCACGTAAGGTCCACCGCTGAGGTGACCACAAATACACGGCCAACGAAAGTAAGATTCAGAGAGGCTATTTTGAGCAGGAGATTCAACGTTGACTGCGATGGAAAAGCACCGCCGTGAAATCACTGGCGCGGTCGCTATGGGAATTTTGCTGAGAGCACTGTTCAAGGTTTAGAGACCTTACAATTTTGGCTTAAATGAAGAATGCGGTCTGCGTCCAAATTACCTGTCCGCGAAGGAAGCTCACGCGTACGCGGTCAATATTACGCGGTCCGCGAAATTAAATCCAACACAAGCCCAAAATTGAAAAAACGCGGACTGCGCTCACTATTATGTGGTCGCGAAAGCCCAAGCGCGAACTCGGTCAGAATTATGCATCCGCGAATCCTCCATAGGGGCATTTTTGTTCGAAAATTTTAGCTTAGTATAAATAGACCTTTTTGACAATTTTAGGTTAAGTTTTTGTTTAGCTGAGTACGTGAAACCGATGGTGCTCCCATTTTGGGAAATTTTAGAGTAGATTTACCTTCAAACTTTAGATTTTCATTTTCTACTTTAGTATTATGGCTTATATTTCATCTTTATGTTTGATTTCTGCTGATATGATGAGTATCTAAACCCCATAGCTAGGGTTGTTACCCAACCGTAGTGTGGGTATTTAATGGGTCTTGAATTTTAGGGCTTAATTGTTTATGGGTTACTGATATTTAGCCTAATTCATGCTTTAATTGTAGAATTAGTGGTTGCAAACACTGATTCATGCCTTTATGACTTAGGCACTTCTTGAGAAAGAAGGACTGAGTCTAGGAAAATTAGGCTAACAAGGAATTGGGGTGAATTCAAGAGATTGATAGCCCCAATTAAAGGGTTAAACCTAGAGATAGTAATACCCGGCTTGATCCAATTTCACTGCATTGCATTAGCACCCATTTGGGCTTGAGAAAGCCAAATCGGGCAAAGTCACTCAAACTACCAAAAGGTATAGAGTGAGCCCTTTTGTGTGATGATATATCACGACCCCAATCATATGAAGCTTGTCCTAAATTCTTGATACACATTAGATACTCACCTAGGTGGAAGTCACTTTCCTAGTGCCTTTTAATCCTTGAAAACTTTCACAAAAATATTGTACTTAGATTACTCTTAGCATTCAATAGTATAAAATTAGAATAGAATCAATCACAACAATGTTTATAAGTGCAATTAGAAACAACACCCACATCTAGATTAGTTAGATACCCGATTCCAAACCAAATTAACTCCCTGTAGAAATCGATCTCGACCTCATCAGGTAAAAATACATCGACCACTCCTCGCTACTATATAGTGGTGTAGGGTTGGAACCAATCAGGAAGCCACAATTATCACTTTTCATGAAGCCGAGCTACCACCAGAAGGACTAAGTCACAACAGGGCACTGCATATGACAGTGCAATTTAAAGACAAATTCATTGCCAGAGTCCTGATAGATGGGGTTCGAGCCTCAACATATGTCCGCTAACTACTCTGAAAAGATTGGGTAACGGCCTGCACAAGATATGAGCAGGAAGTATGAATGTGAAAGCCTTTGATGGCCACAATGGGAGCGATCAACCTTAGCCTTTAGATGGGTCCAACCTGGTTTGATGTCGAATTTCAAGTGCTGGATATATCTTCTATCTAGAACCTATTGTTGGGACGACCCTGGATACATGTCGTTGGGGCCGTAGCTTCTAGTCTCCATAATTCCATGAAGTTTGAAAGGAAGCATTAGGAAGTGATCATCCATGGAGATGGGAGTAACCCCATTTATACCAATCAGACTGTTCCTGTTGTGGAGAATACAAGGAAGTTGGGTGGAGAAACATACCATCGTATTGAGCGCGTCAATGAAATTAAAAAAGACAAATAGTGGAGCAGTAAGATAGAAAGCATATTGTCATGGACAGGATATGAATCTGGCAAGGGTCTCGACAAGAACCTTTAGGGGATCACCAAATCAATATAGTTAAAGTGTCCTGGTATAACTTTCGGGCTTGGGTATGAATATACTTAGCAAGAGTATCAAGATTGGTCACCTCTATAGTGTGGTCCCTATTACCCTCTAGAACAACCAGTACCACATTTGCACCAGTCATTTCATTAAGCTGACATAATGTGGGGGTCCGAAGAAGACGAAGTTTTAGCTGCCATGAGGAATCTGTTTTTGGACGATGAAGACATGGATTGTAGTGCGATAGTTGAGGAGGAGGAGGAAGGCCTTATTATTCAGACCATGGAAAAAGGAGTTGTTCTAAAGAACTGGACCGCTACACCATCAAGGGCCCGTCAAAATCCTAGGTAGCCTGGAAATTAGCATTACTTATTTTTAAAATCAATTTTATGAGCATCTAAGACATTTTCAGTATTTTTTTTTAAGTGTATTTCATTTTAAAATAATTGCTCAAATCATCAAACTGCATTTGTTTGACGTTTTTAAATTTTTATCAATGGATTGTTGTTTCAGTATTTATAATTATCCTTTACATTTCTTTTTACAACATTATTATTACTTATCCCGATGAACCTATGACTGTGACATGTAATGAGACAACGCAACATAAGGATAATGATTCAGAGGATCTGGAAGAGGATATAATACCTGAGGAAATTGTCAGAGAAGTGGAATACTTCGAGAACAAGCCTAAGTCTAATTTGGACGAGACTGAAACAATTAATATGGGAGATTCCGAAATAGTCAAGGAAACGCGTGTAAGCATTCATCTATCGTCGTCAGAGAAGGAAGAATACATCTGATTTTTGAAAGAGAATGAGGATATTTTTGCATAGTCCTACGATGATATGACCGGTTTGAGCACATCCATAGTGGCTCATAAGCTACCTATCGATCCAATGTGTCCACCTGTAAAGCAGAAACTTAGAAAATTCAAGCCAGATATGAGTTTTAAAATAAAAGAAGAAATCACTAAGCAAATCAAAGCCAAGGTTCTCAGAGTGGTTGAATATCTGACTTGGTTGGCTAACATTGTGCCGGTTCCAAGGAAAGATGGGAAGGTCGGAGTGTGTGTTGATTATCGGGATTTAAACAGAGCGAGTCCCAAAGATGATTTCTCGTTGCCAAATATACACATACTAATCGACAACAGTGCCAAGCACGAACTCCAGTCCTTTGTGGATTGCTTCGCGGGGTATCATCATATCTAGATGGATGAAGAAGATGCTGAAAAGACAGCCTTTATTACACCATGGGCAGTGTATTGTTACTAAATGATGTCGTTTGGACTGAAGAATGCTGGAGCCACTTATATGAGAGCTATGACAAACATTTTCCACGACATGATACACAATGAGATAGAGGTGTACGTGGATGACGTCATCATCAAATCTAAAAAGGGTGCAGTTCACATAGCAGATTTGAGGAAATTTTTTTATCGACTTCCAAGGTACAATCTGAAACTAAATCCCGCAAAGTGTGCCTTCGGAGTCCCTGCTGGAATATTATTAGGGTTCATCGTCAGTCACCGAGGAATTGAGCTAGACCCGTCAAAAGTCAAGGATATCCAAGACTTGCCACCTCCAAAGAACAAGAAAGATGTGATGATTTTCTTAGGGCGTCTCAATTACATCATCCGTTTCATAGCACAATCAACAGTGATCTTTGAATCAATTTTCAAAATGTTGAAAAAAAATGCCGCAACAAGTTAGACTGAATAATGTGAGAAAGCCTTTGACAAAATCAAGGAATATTTATCCAAACCACCTATCCTGGTCCTACCGGAACTTGCGAGACCTCTGCTACTCTATTTATCTGTACTAGAAGGTGCTTTTGGTTGTGTTCTGGGGCAACACGACGAGACGAGAAGAATGGAGTAGTCCATATACTATCTGAGTAAGAAATTCACACCATACGAAGCACGATATTCTTTACAGGAGTGCACCTGCTGCGTTTGACATGGATAGCTCAGAAGTTGAGGCATTACTTATGTGCCTACACCACATATCTCATATCAAGGATGGATCCGCTAAAATACATCTTCTAGAAACCCATGCCTACGGGAAAGTTTGAAAAATGGCAGATATTACTGAGTGAGTTCGACATCATCTATGTAACTCAGAAAGCGGTCAAAGGGCAAGCATTCATAGGAGAAGATATCACCGAAGCATATGATGGTTGGATAATATTCTTTGATGGAGCTGCAAACGTCAAAGGAGTGGGTATTGGAGCAGTCTTAGTATCAGAAACAGTTCAACACTATTTGGTATCCACAAAACTCAGGTTTCCATGCACCAATAACATGGCAGAATATGAGGCCTACATCTTAGGACTCAGGCTAGCCATTGACATGAACGTTCAGGAATTGCTAGTAATTGGAGATTCTCACGTTTTGGTACACCAGGTTTTAGGAGAATGGGCCACAAATAATACCAAAACATTTCCATATTTGTACTATGTAGAAGAGCTGATGAAGATATTCACAAAGATAGAATTCAAACATGTTCCTAGAGTCAAAAATGAGTTCGCAGACACATTGGCCACTTTATCTTCCATGATACAACACCCAGACAAGAATTTCATCAATCCTATCCCAATAGGGATTCATAATCAGTCCACTTATTGTGCTCATGTTTAAGAAGAAATTGATGGAAATCCATGGTTTCACGACATCAAAGAATATTTTCCAAAAGAGAGTACCCAGAGCACGCAAATCATACTCAGAAACGCACACTCCGAAGATTATCCAATCACTTCTTCCAAAGAGGAGGAATTCTGTACAGAAGAACTCTAGACCTGGGATATTATGGTGTGTCGACGCCAAGGAAGCATCCAAATTTCTCGTATAAATACATGCCGGAACTTGCGGACCGCATATGAACGGTTTTGTCTTAGCTAAGAAGATATTAAGAGCAGGATATTTCTGGATGACTATGGAAACAGGATGCATCAAGTATGTCCAAAAGTTTCATCAATGCCAGGTACATGCTGATATGATACGAGTGCCACCCAATGAACTCAAAGCAACAAGTGCACCTTGGCGTTTCTACGCTTGGGGGATGGATTTCATCGGTCCAATCAAACCCGCTGCTTCAAATGGGCATAGGTTCATTCTAGTGGCCATAGACTATTTCACAAATTGGGTTGAAGTCACATCTTACAAGGCTGTAACTAAGAAGGTCGTCGCAAATTTCGTTCGGGATCATATTGTTTGTCGGTTCAGGGTACCAGAATCAATCATCACCGACAATGCCGCCAACCTTAACAGTGATTTGATGAGATCCATGTGTGAAACCTTCAAGATAAAGAACTAGAGTTCCACAGCATACATGCCGCAAATGAATGGAGTTGTGGAAGCCGCCAATAAGAACATCAAGAAAATATTGAGGAAAATGGTAGATCATAAATAATGGCCCGAGAAATTACCATTTGCCCTGCTTGGATATCGTACCACGGTTCGCACATCGACTGGGAAACTCTTATCTGCTGGTCTATGGTACTGAAGTCGTTATTCCCGCCGAAGTAGAAATTCCTTCTTTGAGAATCATACAAGTGGTCAAACTCAGTTATGCAGAATGGGTACGAAGTCGCTATGAACAATAGGCTTTCATTGATGGGAAAATAATGAATGTGGTATGTCACGGGAAACTCTACCAGAACAAAATGTCCAGAGCTTTCAACAAAAAGGTCAGGCCTAGACAATCCATACCGGGACAGTTGGTGCTAAAGTGTATCTTCCCGCATCAAGATGAAGCCAAAGGGAAGTTTTCACCCAATTGGCAATGGAACTACACGGTTGATCGAGTACTAATAGGAGCAGCGCTCATACTTACAGAAATGGACGGGGAAATTTGGCCAAAACCTATCAACTCAGACACAGTCAAGAGATACTATGTTTAGGATTGTTTACCTTTCCTCATTTGATGTAACTGAACTGCGCTTGACATGATTCCCGTTTAAGAGGGGATACGTAGGCATCCCTGTGGGTTCAGTCACATCTTAATAAAATCTTCATTTGTTTCCATTATCAAAACTGGGGAAGAACTTTGAGGAGGACCCTCAAAATTCTAAAGCAATTCCAGCCAACTTCGTCATACACAAGACAGTCAAAGAATTGCATTTAAACTGGGGCAGAATTTTGAGAAGGACCCTGAAAATTCTAAGGCGGGGAGGTCACAATGTTTCTAAAATATGTAACAGTCATTGATTCATCTAAATTACTTGATATTACATGCTATTATATTTTAAATAACGACATTTATGTTTCGAAAGCTTTATTTCTATAAAAGCCAGAAGTTACCCAGGGTAACTCAAACAGGATCTCGAGACAGGAGCAAAGGCAAAGCAAGAAGATAAAACCATGAACCGACCTTTCCCACAAAACTCACAATTTTTCTTTGGATGTAGGCACAATAAGACAACAATATCTATAGACATATCAAGTCGTTACCTTCAAGATAACAAACTATCTATCACAAGCACCTCCAGCTAAGAAATGTTTTACTATCACTCATCATTTTCTTGCATGAGGCTAAGCCCTGTCTCCCTAATTGCATAAGGCTAAGTTCTACTTTTTCTGCATGAGACTAAGAATTATCTCCTCTTTGCATGAGGATAAGCATTGCCTCCCTAACTATATAAGGCTAAGCACTTCCTTTCCTTGTATGAGGCTAAGCATTGCCTCCCTAATTGCATAAGGCTAGCACTACCTTTCCTGCACGAGACTAAGCATTGTCTCCTTTTTGCATGAGGCTAAGCACTACCTCCCTAATTGCATAAGGCTAAGCACTGCCTTCTTTGCATGAGACTAAGCATTGTCTCCTATTCTTACATAAGGCTAAGAACTTCCTTTCTTGCATGAGACTAAGCATTATCTCTCTCTTTTCATGAGGCTAAGCCCTACCTCCCTAATTGCATAAGGCTAAGCATTGTCTTTCCCGCATGAGGTTAAGCATTGTCTCATATTTGCATGAGGCTAAGACATGCCTCCCTAAATGCATAAGGCTAAGCATTGCCTTTTTCGCATGAGACTAAGCATTATCTCCTATTTGCATGAGGTTAAGCCTTGCCTCCTTAACTGCATAAGGCTAAGCATTGCCTTTCCCGCATGAGACTAAGCATTGTCTCCTATTTACATGAGGCTAAGACCTGCCCCCTTAATTCCATAAGGCTAAGCACTGTCTTTTCCTCAAGATCAAATATTATCTCCATTACTCCATCTAAGACTTGGCACTATCCTCTATTCACCCAGGGCTAAGCATTGTCCCAATCCTACACAAGGTTAAGCCTTGTCTTGTTTCATTGTGCATACGACCACACATCATATGTTTGAATTTCATGGGCTGAAACATTGCCATTTTGTCCAAAGGCATCATAGTCTGAAGGCATCATCCTCATAGTCGGAAGACATCATTCTATGGCCCGAGGATCTCTAAAAAATGCACATCAGTATTCAAAGGCGTCATGGTTCAGAGGCACCATTATCATGGCCCGAGGACATCATTTCATGGCTTGTGAATCCCTTATCTCATGATTCATGGCCCAGGACATCATGGTATAAGGACATCATCCTCACCATCCAAAGACAACCTTCATGGTCCAAAGCGAATTTGTATCATGTTTAAATTCTTGCAACAATCCATATATACTTGCATACATCGTGTTTTAAGTTTTGCAGGTAATACAAGAAGTAACCATTCTTCAAACGGGAGCAATCTTCGCTCCGGTTTCCGTTCAACATTCACATCCTGCAATTATTTCAAACGTAACCAACCACCATCAGTTACCCACTTTTACTTGATAATCGTTCAGATACTCGTTCTGAGATACATCCGTAACATTTCAGACTTACATTCATGATTTCATATAAACTCATCTGATACTGTCCTACCCAAAAGAACCCTTTTCTGAAGCATACGACCATTCCTATAACAACTACAATGGTTCAATTCACCGTTGGATCCAGAACTACACACCGCCTGATTCCCGTAACACCGGGGATATGTAGGCAACTCAGGAACTAGGGTTTGACCTCCATTTTTCAAATCACATCATTTGGCCAAAATCGATCATCATTTTCTACACCGACAACTCTTTCATCATTCCCGAATAAAGAGGTGCAGCAGCTGTTGATACCCAAGTTTGCCCTCATATTTTTTAAATAAGCATAGATACTTTCAAAATATTATTTTGCATCATTATCTAATTTACAATATTTACACAATCACTTTTTATAATTTTTCATAAGTTTTTAAAGCTCTTAAATTAATTTTTCTTGCATTAAATTACATAAATATTTAGTAATTATCCCTTTAAACAATTTGTGATGACTTAATCACTGAAAATTATTATTTTTCACCCCTAATACATTTTTAAAAATATTTCACTTCATTTTTATATAATTAAAATTTTATTTTTAAAAGTTTGTAATAATAGCTTATATTTTTCATTCTTATTGCGATTGACACTTCATTTAGGGTCAAAATAATATTTTACATTATTATAGTCCTCTATCATTATTTAAAGTATTAATTTGCATAAGTAGAATTTTTATATATTTATTTAGCTATTTTATTAAATTATTTTCCTTTTAATTTCTTTTTAAAAAAGCTGGCCCAATTTTGAGTTATTTTCGGACCAGACAAACCCAAGTCTCTGGCCCAAAACCTCAAACCCATTCCCAAGCGACCCTGCCCCGTCCAAAACCGACCCAGACCCCCTTAAACCTCAGTCGTTGATAAAAAATGATCAACGGCTCACAACCCTTAACCCTCCTTCTCTTCTAACCCAATCCCTAAACCCTAGAGACCATTGTCTCTGCCTAGCCGCCCTCAAACGCTCCTCCCCACCAAAAACCCTAATCGCCGCCTTCTCCAAATCTTCTCCTAATCCCGGCTATAATGGCATTCTCCCCTGATTTACTTACCATATCAGTGTTTCTCCGCTACTAGGGGTTTCTCCATTGTATCACTTAGTACTTTCCTAAACATGGCAAGTACTATCTCTCCGATTCTGCCCGTTCAATTCCAATCTTTTGAATATGGGCCATATCTCATCTACATACGTTCAATACCATATTGTGTGAGTCCCGTTTCATTTGGATTTCTGCTGATTTACAGTTTCCCTAAAATAGTAGGGTTTCCTGGATTTCTCTCTTAAATCAATTTTGAATTGATTTGCATGTTTTCTTTCCTTATTTGTTGTTTAATTTACTTCATTTACTTGTATGTTTGTCCAAAATTTACTTATATATAACCCCCCCTCCCCCCCAATTTCCCCTCTTGGGACAGACTTTGAATCGATTTTTCACTAAAAAAAATTGGATTTTTTGCTGCTCTCTTGTTCTGTATTTTGTTTTGGTCGGCTGAAAGCCAAGGCCACTAAAGACATTGTTACTTAAAATGTTCTTGGTGCGAGCATTGCCCTGAGTTCGTCGAAGCTCTTGAGAAATTTAACGCATTAGTATTCTGGGTTTTTGTGGAAGTTTATTCTTTACTGTCCTTCTTTTAACTGGTGAGTTACTGAAACTTTGTAATTTCATTCTTTAAGTATCTGAGATTTGTATATATTTTCACTCCTGAATATTGTTAGCTTAATGTTTTTTCTGGGTTGTTTTGTGTGCAATTCTGTTTTTAGGTATCTTTAACTTCTAGCTTCATGATGTTGATAGTTTGAAGCATGTCTAAACCTTGTTTTATTAAATTAAGATATTTTCAAGTCTGACTAGCCAATATGTTAAGAATTACTACTGTTTGGGACCTTTGCACTTGTTAGCATCTCTTTGTGTTTTATTCTGCTTTAGCCTGTCAAGCCTACTATGTTAACATGCTTTACTTGCATAATTTGTATCCCCTTTAGTCGACTAGTCAATTGTGTTCAAAACATGAATGTTTACATCTATTCTATGGCACAAGTCTATTCTGAATTTATGTGGTTATATCTTGCCTATGTAGCATGTTCTAATCCTGTCAATCACGACTAGTTCTCTATCAATATACCCCTTTAGCATGTTCTAACTCCCTAATTCACCAGTAGTTGTAATCTTCTTTTATCATAGCTAAATGTTGTTCTTCTGCCAAATTAGTATAATACTATTTCATGACATTAGAACCTACACTTAGCATAATTTGGACCTATTCCTTTATTATGAATATGTGTATGCTACCTTCACCAATCCTGCAAGCATGTTCTGCTAATGTATGACGACTTACGCACTAGGTGTCAAACTTATTTTTTCAAAATCTTTGCTAAGCCTGTTCTAAAGTCCTAAGTCTTGTTTGATAATTTGCTCTATGTGCTCAAATTGACTATGTTTGTATCCATTAGTTTGTCTCTCAAACTTGGTTTACTATCCTTCACTTATCACCCGAGCTCTCTCTTGAATTCTCATTCTTAGCCGGCTGAAAGCCAAGGCTACCTAGGTTCTATTATTGACCTGCCTAGTGTGAGCACTGCTCGGGGTCCAATTGAGACCCTTGTGAACTCTGACACACTAGGACTTAGTCCGTAGTCATTCTGAATCTTAAACTACCCCTATTCATCCTACTCTATCTTTTTATCTGATGTATTGGGTTGATACTTGGCACTATGGTCAAATAAATTGACTTTGGGCTCCTTTATGGATTCTAGGGTCATGTGTCGAATGAGACTCTTTATTGGAGGCCTGGATATGCTGTGTAAGAATTACTGAAGGCCCAGACAATGCTGGGTATTTTATTTGGGCCTGCTGAAGGCATATTGTCATCATTTGTATAATACTTTGATCTTATTCATTATTGGGCCTATAATAGCTTTTGTATAAACGATTGGGATGTTAGTAAAAGTAATGGGTAGAATTTAATATTTGCATGCAAAATAGGTAGATAATATTCCTATAGGACTTGGTAATTTATTTTCTATATGTGTTGTTCAATTACTATGTACACTATAGAAACCATGCCATTAGAGGAAGCGCGCGCTCACACATACACACATTTTCTGCTAGCAAACACAAGTAGGAAATGCTGCAATTACGATCATTGCTATGTGTTATTAGAAAACATGCCTATAGGAATTAATTTTCATTGATGTTTCTTTCAATTCTCATCGCCTACTAGAAACCATGCCTATAGGATTTCAATTATTCTACTTGGAGTTGTTCACCTAGAAATTATACCTATAGGATTAAGATATGACAATAAAATAAGCTCGAAGTACTATGCATTAGAGATCCTGCCTATAGGGAATAATTGCTCGCTATAATTGGTTAATGCTAAACCACTAGAACACTGATTCATGTATGTCACTGTTAGAAAACATGAATAATTCTGGGACTTCTCCCAGCAGATTTTGTTACAGTCAACTGTGTAGATCACCTAGGCACAACACATATAGGACTAATAACTTAAACACTGCAACTTGCAATAACCCGCTTGTAATCCCAGAATAATTTTGTTTATGACCAATATCTTGCCTTTGAAACGGCCTGCATGCTTTAACTCAAAAATCACCTAGAAAGCATGTCTACAGGTTTAAGGTTCTGAATTCTGAAAATCTCCTAATTTGTATACCTGTTTGCGTGCATTTGTTGTTTAAGTGTGGAGGTTAATGTGAGCCTTTAACTGTCTCTACATGAAGGCTTTATGTGTTTTTGTTTGTCGCCTAGTTTTTTGCATTTTTGAGCACCCTAGATAAGGTCTAGAACCATCCAAATAGAGGTCCAAAACCTCCTGGACCATAGGTATGGGACGGGTAGTGCACGCGTAGGACTCGACTTAGAATTGAATTAGAATGCTTTTAGGTAAACAACTTTAATATAGTAATCGGGTAGCAGAAGATGATAGTCTATGCCCGCTGAATAATATGAGTAACACCCTATCCCAAGGGAGTTACAAAATATTATTTATGTTGCACGGGGTGATCCTTTAGGCTAAAAGACATAGGACCCCCCCCCCTCCTCCCTTCCTTCCTTTCTCTCTAGTAGATTTGAAACTGTTGTACTTCTATATTCGCATTAATAGCTTCGTAATAAAATGCTTAGACTTCTGCACTCGGTTTGCTTACTTGATCACGTAACCTAATCCACATAATTTAAGTTTGGCTGGGACCCACATTTGTGGACCTCGAGGAGTGCCTAACACCTTATTTTTTAGGTAATATGAGCCCTTACCCGATCTTTGGTGGAGTTGACTAGTTAAACCAGAGTAATTTGCAAATAGGTGCCCTAAGGTACCTTAAAATCGTTAGGTGGCGAATCTCCTTTTTTAATGCCCATTTAAAAGAGTTGTCACATGTCGAAACCCGATTTCACGAGAAAAAGGGGCGCGGCAGTGATCAGTCTTCACTTGTAACATCCCTCATTGGTTTTCCTTTCAGAAACCTTTGGCTTGCTGTATCTCCCACTTCTTGAAGGACCCTTTCCTCTCCTTAGGTACTTCCTGAAGTCCTTTGTGATCATAGCAATTTCATCATCTTCTAGATCAGAACCTTCAATGATTCTAAGTGCCAAGCTCCTTTCCTTCTTGGGTACATCCATCTTCATGGTTTGCCTCCTAAGTTCATAAGCAGTGAGATTTCCAATTAGCTCATCCAACTTAAGAGTGGCAATGTTCTTTGATTCCTGAATGGTAGTGATTTTGCTCACCCAAGTAACTGGCATAACCCTTATCAAAATCTTCTCAACTCTGTCTTCTTCAGGAATAATCCTTCTAAGAGACGTCAGTTCATTTGTCAATGTAGTTGATCATGCCTGACTATGCCTTATAAAAAGGACAAAGCGGTCGTTGTCAATATATTCCGGGTATTAAGCCCAGAGTCGAATCCCACAGGGAATTAACCTACCAATCACAGTTATCAGACTCACTCAATTCCATGTACTCGACTTCCAAGATATTTTGAATAACAATTGGTTGTTTTTCTACTAACTAGTACTTTATGAAACTATATTAACTAAGAGCTAACTAAGAATGGATTGTGAACAATAAGGAGAAGGATCTAAGGTTATGACTTCCCCTATTGAAAGAATCCCCTCCTGCTATGTTTCATATAAATTCGCCTAGTCGTCTCTATCGACCATGAGCACTCTTCCTACCGTAAATCTCTCTCGAGTAATTACGACAATTTACTAGACATACTCTCCGAAGTTACGCTAGCTGGATTTTATTGCAGCTCACTTAGATCGCACCCAAGGTTTCGTTATCCCTAATCCCACCTTTAAACCCTTGGTTATTGATTCCTCACATACGTCGGGAGTGATGTTGTTCAACAACTACCTAAATATGCACTCTCTCCCGAGTAATAAGTACTAAATAGGCACAGCTAATTGAGGATCCTTTCAATTAACTACAACAAGAACGTAGTTGAACAAATAGAGATTAAACTTGGCAAATCTATATTAACATAGCAAGATTTCTTCCTTCAATAGGTTCCATCAAAACCTTAGACTAAATGTTTAGCTACTCATAATAAAACAAGATAAAGCAATAAAGTAATTCATGATTCCCAAAGTAATGATAAAGGAAGAAGAATGAAAACTCTAATGGTGTCTTTGTCACGCCCCGAAATCCCACCATCGGGCCGTGATGGAATCTAACGTTGAACCCGCTAGACAAGCCAACGTACATAGATAAACTAGCATATTAACACCACTTTAATAGGATAAACTAAATAGTTCACAGTTTAATAGCGGAAATAAATATGGTCTCAAACTAAATAAGGACATCAAAATACAACAACGCGTAAAGTTTCCCAAAAACCTGGAGTCACAAACTCACGAACTGTCTATAAGAGTGCTAAATACAAGTCTGGAAGGAAATACATGTCTGTCTCTGAAGCTAGAGGAAAAATAAGACAGAATCGAAGACAAAAGGGATGGAAGAGACGTCAAGGCCCACAAACGCCAGCGGGTATACCTTAAAGCATCTATGATAAACTGGAAGACACTCCCACTAATGATGTCTTCCGGGTCCGGCTGCGTAATCTGCACAACATAAAGAAGAGCAGGTGTAGCATCAGTACAACCGACCCCATGTACTGGTAAGTGCCTAGCCTAACCTTGGCGAAGTAGTGACGAGGCTAGAACCAGACTACCAAATAAACCTGTGCAGTTCAAATAAATAGATATACGTATATACAACGGATAAGAAATATAGGGAGAAGTAATTAATAAAGGAAGGGGAACATGCTGTAGGGAGATAACAGTTTCATATAAGAAATCTTAATAAGGAAAGGAACAACAAAGCCAGCATATCAATAAGGACATGGAATCACAAACTTGTATGGCATCACCCTTCGTGCTTTTACTCTCGTCCTCACTATGCAATGTATAATGTAAATAATGTAAATCATGCCACGACATCACGCTTCCTTCTTTTACTCTCTTTCCTCACTGTATAATCAATGAATATCGGTACGGAATGGTACATCGTACGGCACGACATCACCCTTCGTGCTTTAACACTCTTTCTCACAATATCAAACAGTGCACGGCATCACCCTTCGTGCTTTAACACTCTTTCTCACAATATAAAACAGTGCACGGCATCACCCTTCGTGCTTTAACACTCTTCCTCACCCAAACAGCAATCACAAACAAGGGCAAGGGAGTAAGCAGAATAAAATAGAAATCCCGGCAAGGGAACATCAATTAAACAATTAAATCCCGACAAGGGAACATCAATAAGACAATTCAATCCCGGCAAGGGAACATCAATTAAATAATTAAATACCGGAAAGGGAACAATAACAGTAATCTCAACATCCCAATAAGGGAGACAATATCAAAAGCAACAATGACCCGACAAGGGTATATTTTAGTAGCACTTTTTCTTTCCTTCACTTCATTTCATAATTTACTCTATTACTTGAGCCGAAGCTCCAAAGGATACAATTATCCCATATATCTTCATCATTCGTGTTACAATCTGAGCCAATGCTCCAAAGGAAACAATTATCTCATATATCTTCCTCATTCGTGTTACAATCTGAGCCAATGCTCCAAAGGATACAATTATTTCATATACCTTCATCGTTCAAGTTAAAATTTGAACCAATGCTCCAACATAGTTTAAAGGTCACAACTCCCTTCACATATTCTTCACAACATATAGAAATCATCAATTAAACATGGAAATTACCACAAAATCAGAATATTCACAATATAAGGACTCACGGTCATGATAGACACCAATGTATGGATACTCGTCACCATTGTCACACCTCCTTTTTCCGACACGGGGTTGGATACGGGAGTTTTTCCAATTTAAGTGACATTATGCGGATTTGGAATTTATTTATTAGTTTCAGAGTCGCCACCCGGATTTTGTCGGTGTTCCGGGACACCATATATTTATTGAAATCCCAAGCCGAGGAAATTTGACTCTGTTTTAATTTGTCTGCGACCAGAAATCCGAGTAAGGAATTTTGTTAACCCGGTAGAAGGTGTTAGGCATTTCCAAGTTCCGTGGTTTTAGCACGGTCGCTTAACTATTAATATTCGGCCTAATTATCTAATTATTTACATGTTTTGAACTTATTGTGCTTTTACCTTTCTTATTATTTTTTATCCGCATGGAATTATTTTAATACAAGTCACGGTTGACATGCACTTGTTATTTTTGGACACGTTGCAAACCGCGCCACATGAAATGTACCCGCAATTTATAACATGCTTATTTAATTAACGTTTTGAGTTAGAGTCGGGGACATGAGTTGCCACACCCGAGTGTTGGTTAGGTGGCTTTGGTATAATATTGTTTTTTTTTTTTCGATCAAAATTTCGGATTAAAGGTATCCATTCTACCTAGAAGATCTCCTAAACGATATTCGTTGTTCTAAAAGAACATCTTATAGGCTATGGCCTCATCTAGCCTCGTTTTATCACGTCAGGCCATCCTAAGTCAGTTCTTTATGAGAAGAAGACTACCGGTTAGGAAATTCAACTCTTAATCAAATCTTAAAGGTCTTCAACTTCTAGTTTGGTAAATGATAGAAAATGTGTTAATCAAGATGCACCTCATTCGTGTAGTATACATACACCTATAAGAATTATAGACATATAAATACATTATATACTGGTCTCACTTCAAATTGGTAAGCTAAAATTACTTTATTTTTTCTGGAACTTTGTAATTTCTAACGAAGAACATAGCACATGCAGTTTTACCAGTTCTAAATTAACGGTTTTTATCAATTTTAGATAACCTAATCACATGCTTCAAGGTTCAAAAGTGT
>ML402929.1:0-11060 GCA_005239525.1 Nicotiana knightiana
TATATATATATATATATATATTGTCACATGTTAAGATATGATTGCCCCGCCTTAGCCTCGTCATTACTTCGTCGAGGTTAGGCTCGACACTTACTCAGTACATGGGTCGGTTGTACCGATACCACACTTTGCACTCTTTTGTGCAGATCCAGGTACCGGCCAGCAGTAGAGATTTTTTTGTAGCCGCTATCTATTATCCGGAGACACGAGGTATATCTGTCGGCGTTCGCAGATCCCGAGAGTCTTCTCTTAGTTCGTAAAGACTGTTTTATAACTTTTCTAAAATAGTTGTATTATTTCTTTCAGCCCATTAATTGTAGTATTCTTTAGTAGTTTCGTGAATTGTGACACCAGACCCTGGGGTAGTTTTAGAGTGATTTATATAATTAGTTCGTGGCTCGGGTTATTTATTTATTATTTTATATTTGGAGTTATTCTTTGGAAACCATTAGATTTAGTTTACTTTAGATTTATTTTATTATATTTAAATGGATAATCAAAGGAAAATAATTAATCAAACTCTAACATTGTCTTGCCTAGCAAGTGTGGTGTTAGGCGCCATCACGATCCCTAAGGTTGGGAATTTGGGTCGTGACAAGTTGGTATAAGAGCATTAGGTTGCTTAGGTCTCACAATTCACGAACAAACTTGGCAGAGTCTGAAGGATCGGTACAGAGACGTCACTACTTATCTCTCAGCGGCTATGAAGTTAGGAACAATTTCACTTCTGTTCTACTCTATCGTACGAATTTATTCTACCGTTGATGATTGAACTTGTCTATTCTCATCTTCTCACAAATCTCGACGACGTACAAAGCGTCTACAACCGGACAAGAGATGAATCCCCAAGGACATATACGATTAGGGGAAGAGATAAAAGCAGAGCTCAGTCTAAATCTCGAACATCAAAACCTATTGTAAAGCCTCAAATGGATCTAGACGCGGAGGTTCTAGCTCAGTCGGTACATGTTGGACTAGTTCAGGTTCTAGAAGGATTTGTAGCTACTCCAGTGTTGCAGGATGCCCTGGCTCATTTATTGAGGTTGGACAAGTTTACCAAACTATTTCCACTCCATTTCAGTGGTACATCTTTTGAGGACCCTCATGACTTTATTGACCGCTGCTGTGAAGTATTGTAGAACATGGGAATAAGTTGAAAGAAACGGGGTTGAGTTATATGAGCTGTGAAGTTTAACATGGTGGGTTGTCAGACATCGTGACATCTATGTAACAGGTTGATACTTTATTTTGGCTAGTGGTAGAAATTGTCCTAGACTTGGGAGAGTCATGTCTCATCAAAGCACTCAGGCTACGTGCCCCATTGCAGTTACAACTCAACTTACATGACCAACTAGGGAAAAAGGGGTTGGAATGTCGAAGGTGGAGGTCAAACTCCTAGAGGTGGAGACCCATCCTGTTGATATACTTTCTATGGTGTGGCTAAGGTCGCTATATCAGATAGTGTCATTACAATTGCAATTTCTAGTTATTATAAAGTGGTAATTTTCTTAACATGATTCGGTTATGAGTATCTAAGAAAGTTCTCCTAATATGCTCCACTCATGAGTGAGCTTCGTAAACCTGAAATCTACTTATGTGAATATTTGTATTGAGAAATTCTATGGAGATAGATATGTCTATCTGTACGTTTTGTAAATTTGTTTAACGGAAAATATTTAAAAGAAGAAAAGGGAATGTTTCAATTGGCACGATGTGCATATTACGTGTGATTCAAAACTGAGGACGAGGTCCTCATGTTTTAATATGATTTGATATGTTTAAACCGGGCTACGAGCCGCGGTGGAAGTTATATAAGGACGAGGTCCTTATGATGGAAATTCCTGTGCTTAAATTCTCTCTTGTGAAATTAAATTTTGTACTATAGTACTAATAAGAGTCATGCCTGTTAGGTTTATTTGATAATTTTTGTATAAAAATTATCTGTTCATAATTTGCCAAATCTGTGTTATAATTATTGAGCTTTAACCTACAAGGTAGGTGCCCGCCCTTATGGCGTTAGATGAAACACAGTAATTCAGGTAGATAATTATGAGTTCTCCATGCGTCGCATCTCGTTGTTAGTATTGTGAAGGTTTGAAAGGAGATTATTGTTAACGTGAAGTTAGTTAATGATTCTGCAATTGATTATCAACAACTATTAAGATCATATTGAACCAAAAGGGTGCTCCATTTAAATGGCCGGACGAGTGTGAGGCGAGCTTTCAAAAGCTCAAGACAGCTTTGACTTCAGCACCGGTGTTGGTGTTACCATCAGGTTCGGGTTCTTTCACGGTGTATAGTGATGCTTCCCGAGTCGGACATGCAGAGTAGATACCCCCACTTGTTTGCTAATTCAAGTAATTTTCTATGTTCGTTCGAGGACGAACGTTTGTTTTAGAGGTGGAGATTGTGATGACCCAAGGGGTTATTCTATGAATTTAGACTCCGTTCTAGGCTTAATAACCATAAAAATATTTATTTTAAATACATCGATTTGCGTGCATAGTCCGGGCGTGAAACCGAAAAGCTTTTATGTGAAAATATGAGAAATAGTAATTTCTAGAGTTAAAAATTGATTATAGTTGACTTTGGTCAATATTTTAAGCAAACGGACCCGGATCTGTGTTCCGGTGATCCCCCGAGATCCGCAGTAAAACATGGGACTTGGGCGTATGCCCGGAAATTAATTCCGAGGTCCCTAGCCTTAGAAATTAATATTTGAAAGAAATTGTTTTGCTGGAATATTAATGAAATAAAGAAAAGAATTAATATTTGAAACCATTGGTATCGGGCCCGTATTTTAGTTTCGGAGCCCGGTACAGATTTGCTATAGTATTTAAATGCTAACTGTGAAATTTGGTGAAAAATGAAGGTTATTTGACGTGATTTGAACATCCGGTTGAGAAATAATGAACTTTGAGTGTTCTTGATAAAAATGATGAGTTTTGAGGTTTAATTCATAGTTTTACAAATTGTTTTCATGCTTTGATTGCACAGGCAAGTCTGTATGATTTTTTTAGAAGTAGGGAATTTTGTAAAAATCGAATCTTTACCTCGAATTGAGGTCAGATTTCGAAACTAATTGTATATTCGAGCTCGTGGGTGAATAGGTAAGTGTAATTTGGTCCGAATCCCGAGTTTGGACCAAGCGGGCCCGGGCCCGGGTTTTAACTTTTTTTGAGAAAACTTAGGAAAAATTATAATTTTCAGTAAAGTTAGTTCCTTTAGCATTAATTAATGATACTAAGTTAATTATGGTTAGATTCGAGTGAATTGGAGGTGAATTCAAGAGGAAAAACTATAATTGAACAGTGAGTGGCCTGCGAAATTGAGGTAAGTGCTTGGTTTAACCTTGACTTGAGGGAATAGGAATCCCCAACTAAATTGTTATGTGAAATTGCATGTGAGTGGTGTATAGGTGAGGTGACGAGTATCTATGCACCACCAAATTGTCTGTTTACATGATCCCATCCCCGTTTCTAATCTAATTGATTCATGTTTTTAATTGTTTCATGTTCATTGTTGTCTTCTATAATTACTTGGCTTGTTATATTGTTGTAAGTTTTGTTGCAATCATGTTTGGGAAGGTATTAGTTATTTTCCTTGATTTCATTGTGGTACATAAAGACTGAGTAGGTTGTCATTGTTTTACAAAATGTAAATATATATATATATATATATATATATATATATACATACTCCTGTTGGTTCATTTTGATATATTACTTATGAAGTTGTGAGAACTACCGTTTATTGTTTATGACTGTTGAGTCAAAAGTATTGTGAAAGGCTTAGCCTGAATTGTGAAAGTTTTTGATAGAAATAAATATATATGACTGTGATAAGGGTGGACAGGGAAAATAAATATATATGACTGTGATAAGGGTGGACAGGAGAAATAAATATATAAGACTGTGATAAGGGTGGACAGAGGAAATATATATGATTGTGATAAAGGTGGACAGGGGAAAGAAATATATAAGAGTGTGATAAGGGTGGGCAGGGAAAATATATATGACTGTGATAAGGGTGGACAAGAAAAATATAAATATATGGCAGTGATAAGTGAGGATAATTATGCTTTACTGACTTTTATTACAAGATTTGGAAGTTATTGTTTTATCCTACCGTTTTCCCACATCTTGCATATTTTGTTATTTTAAATTAAAGTTTGAAAACTTGGAGAGTTGTGTGAAATTTTGGTGACAGCCGAGGCCTAGAATAAGCGACTGAGTCATTTTATTTATTGTTTCAGTTTATATTTTTTTGTTTGTGTAGAATTATTTTATTGCTTTATTTTATATATATATATATATATATATATATATTGCCACAGGTTAAGTTATGATTGCCATGCCTTAGCCTCGTCACTACTTCGTCGAGTTTAGGCTCGAACTTACTCAGTACATGGGGTCGGTTGTACTGATACTATACTCTTCACTCTTTTGTGCAGATCCAGGTACCGGCCAACAATAGAGATTTTTTTGTAGCCGCTATCTATTATTCGTAGACACGAGTTATATCTGCCGGCGTTCGCAGATCCCGAGAGTCTTCTCTTAGTTCGTAGAGACTGTTTTATAATTTTCCTAAAACAGTTATATTATTTCTTTCAGCCCATTAATTGTAGTATTCTTTAGTAGTTCGTGAATTGTGACACCAGACCTTGGGGTAGTCTTAGAGTGATTTATATAATTAGTTTGTGGCTCAGGTTATTTATTTATTTATTATTTTATATTTAGAGTTATTCTTTGGAAACCATTAGATTTAGTTTACTTTAGATTTATTTTATTATGTTTAAATGGATAATCAAAGGAAAACAGTTAATCGAACTCTAACATTGGCTTGCCTAGCAAGTGTGGTGTTAGGCGCCATCATGATCCCAAAGGTTGGGAATTTGGATCGTGACACTTGCACCAATTTAACA
The DNA here is from genome assembly GCA_005239525.1 of Nicotiana knightiana. Lineage (NCBI taxonomy): Eukaryota > Viridiplantae > Streptophyta > Magnoliopsida > Solanales > Solanaceae > Nicotiana > Nicotiana knightiana. Next base: position 4,925 of record ML402929.1, read on the forward strand.
ATCGTTTCACCCTCAACCAATGTAGGTGGTGCATAAGTCAAATCCATACTTCTTTTAGCCAGTTTGTTCTCCTCAAATAGCATTGACCATGTCCTTCCTGCTTTTTGTTCTGGTCTAGCTGCAGCTTCCTCTGAGCACCTCCATTCTTTTCTTTGGTTGTATTATATGTTGCTATTAATCTTGGTTATTAATTGAAATCGAATTTTCTCTGTTATCTACTGAAGCTAAGGAAAAATATTAGGTAGTAACAAGTTTTTTTTGATAAGGATATTAGGTTGTAAAAAAGCATCCAAAACCTTTTATGCATTTTCTATTCATACTCCTTTTGCTCTGCATTCCATTTTATTTGTATTTTGAGAATGAGATTTTCAAAAAATATACTAAATAATTTATAAAATTTATTTCTACAATCTTGCAATTTTCTTAAAACTAAGTTGCAATTTGACAAATTTAAATTCAGTTACAGTTATTGACCAACTCGAAATATTTTTTTATATCAAGGATCTCATTCGAGTACCACGAGTTGATCGTCTTTATATAGGATTTAACTTTTTCTTAAATCCTTTTCCCATTATATAGGAGATTAGGGAAGGAAATAGTGGGAATCGAATCCATAATTATTGTGTAGAAATTCTCATCGGTACCACTACACTATATGTTTTGATGGTAAATAGGTTTGACTTATATATATTGATCGTAAAATTTTCTTATACTACCAGATGTATTTTAACCTATTGTATCAAATAATCTGCTCTATTTCTAGTTAGCTAATCTGACTTTTATAAGCGTTCATCTATAGTTAATATATTTTTAGGTAACAAAATAGTACTGTCGATGTACAGAAGTTATACTCCTCTAAATATCGTAGCAACAAAAATCGATCACAAGTAATATACATTAAAAGACCCTAAAACTAGTAAAAGTTCTTTAGGTGAATCACTATTAACATCTCAACTCTGAATTTTCGAGGTGTTCGACAAATGTTCAAGTAGAGGCGGAGTTAATAACCTTCTAGCTCCGCCCCCATGTTCAAGTAGAGGCGGAGCTAATAACCTTCTAGCTCCGCCCCCGTGTTCAAGGTGACGAGCCGATGTCACTGCCAAGTCCAGCGCCGCCAACTCCTCCATTACGACCGTCATTGCCACCACCAAAGCCAGTGTTTGCACTAATTGGTCCAATACTCTTTTTGAATCCCCCACTAATTCGAACTCCACATCGACCTTCAATTCCTCCACCACTTGATCCTGCCCCAAATCCCAACCTCCATCCTATTCCAACACTAGCAACCCCACTAATGGCACTTCCTGTTAGAAAAGAATAAATAGAATCAAAGAAAGGCTTCGAGGCCAGAGGCGGATCCATTATATTGTTAAAATTTGAGATATTTAGCATTTTACTCATTATATTGTTAAAATTATGGATTTGAATCTAATACTTATTGAGATTTTAGTAGATTTTTATGTACAAATTTATATTCTGTGTCAAAAATTATGGATTCAGTTGAACCCGCAGCTGAAAGGCTACAACCGCTTCTGTTCGAGGCGTGAAATCAATATTCCTTAAGGCATATTGTTCGTATATTGATTTGAACAATACAAACAAGTCCGTTTAGGAATATTCAACAAACCCTTATGTGTAAACTACCAGTGTAGCAATCAGATGTAAGGAAGGGAATTCGTCGAAAGTTAAACGGTAAAGGGTCTGATCTATTCCTCTACTATTAGCAATTGTCTAAAAATTGTTAGACTTTAATTTTAATGATGAAAATAATATAATTATATTTGATGTAGGGACTCAAGGCAATCACTCAGAATCAAAGTAAAAAAGGAAAGTATCAATCAAAGATTGACTAAAGCCATCAAGGAATCAACGAAGTAATAAAGGTCCGAAAATAGACAATCAATCAAAGATGAAGGAAGATATCAATCAAACGATGATTGAAGCCATCAAGGAGAGAAATCAAAGCTAAAGTAATATATCAATCAGAAGATGATTGAAGATATCAACAATAAAAAGGAAAGAAGTACTAAAGTTTCGGCAAAGACATAGCCAACACTGGAAATCCGGCGGATATCAAGGCTTAAAGATGGAAAGCTATCAAAGTTCAATCATCAAGGAAGTATAGCGGGAATCAACTTTATTCTTGGAAAGAATCAATCTGTGATTTCTTTCAAGAATCAAATCTCTTGGGTTCCTAAATCTCTCCAGACTCTAAGGCCTCCTGGAAAATATATATACGATCGTTCCAGACTTGAAGACACATACTTTGATCAAACCATTTACCCTCTCTTTGTTCTACTTCAAATAAAAATTGTTGTTCTACTAGATCTGCTGTGTAAAAAGTTAGAGAAGAAAGAGAGAAAATCACTAGTGAGACACTGTACCAAGAAAAGACGAGAGACATAGAAACTGAGCAATTGGTGTAAAACTACACCATTCACTTTATACTCAAGAAACTCAATCACTGAAAGAGAACACCCTTGCAATCCAAAAGGACTGGACTAGGATTCACATTGAATCCAAAGCAGTATAAAAACTCTGGTGTCTTTAATTCATGCACCTTACTTTTGCATTTTAATTCTATACTTCTTACTATCTCGCTCTTATTTCTAGTCGACTAATTGGAAAATTAGTCAACTTATAATAACTAATTTTAAAATAAGCAATTCACCCCCCTCTTGTACTTTCAAAAATGCCCTTCGTTAATCTATCAGGTCAAAAGACTCCTTACCATTAAACTATTAAATAAAAATATTCTTAAACAAACGGAATAGACATGTGGCGCTGATTTAAAGCTCAAGGCCATCTGGTTCTTTTAAATAACCTAAATTGGACCGAACCCGCTCCGAACCACATACTTGGCCCACTCTTTCTTTCAACTAAAAACACGGGAACCTAAGTTAGTGACCACTTTACATTTTCTCTTCTCTTTCACTCTCTCTAGAAGACTCCGCTGGAACCCAGACGAAAATCGTTGATTTCCTCTGCAAATGCTGTAAAGGTAATATTTTTCTCCATGAAAAGGTTTTGTTTTTCTTTCCTTAACTGTTTTTTGCTTAATATTCTGTGTATTATTTCTGTTTTCTTGGGTTTTTATTTGTTGTGTTTAATCGAGATCCATCTATTTATTTTTGTACTTTCAGTTATATATTCATATTTTTTGTCTTCTTCAAGTGTTTGCATGCTTTATTATTGATGTGATCCCGATGTGAAGTTATTTTTGGTCCCGACATGATTTTTTATTTTTGGTAGCTGGTTTAGGGTTTCTTTTGGTCCCAATATTTTGAGCATTTTCTATCGTTTAATAGGTAAATTTCTCCCCAATTGTGTTACTTTTCGATTATAGTATTATGTGAGTATGACCACCTTCAATGATTTTTGATTAATTTATCAAGGAGTGGGTTTGAAAGTGGACCTTTATGTGGTTTGGACCCAAGATCTGAACGTCTTCTTTATTTATTAAGTGAAGTTTTCCCCAATTGTGTGACCTTTTGGTATTAAAGTATTCTTTGAGTAGGACCACCTTTAATGGTGGTATGACAGAGATGACCCCTAGTCTTAACTGATTTAATTATTTCCTTTTTAGTTCTGCCTTATTATTGGTTTCTTTATTCTTTGCTAACTGGACTTATTTTCTATATTTGTAGGTTATTGGAGATGGCGTTAATTGATATAATATTCAATTATGGTGGTGATTAGGTTACACAGCCTGGGGTCTTATACACAAAGAAACTGGTGCACACTTAGACATGTTATGCCTCAGACATACTTTCATATATAGACATAGTGAATGAATATATAAATGAGATAGAGTTTTGTAGGGGTTCAACAACTTATTGTTGTTGGTCCTTCAGGCAAATTTTATGAGATTGATGGGGATGTTGGGATTAGACAATTTACTTGGCTTGATATGTGATGAATATATTATTGTTAACCTTTATGTTGTGGATGAATGTGATCCTCCTATTCATGGTATCCCTAATATTGTACACCATAAAGAATCATACACCCATGAGGATAAAGCTGGTACTGACTGTAGCTTAAGTGACTTAAAATCTGACTCTAGTTCTAATTCAGAAGGATATGATTCTGAAGAATAGGAAATATTGAAAGTACAAAAAAAGAGGGAGATAACTGAAGAACTTAATGAGTATAAAAAGTTGTATAGGGGTACGACCATTAAGGACATACCAAAATCTGGGAAATGTATGAAGTTGTATGCTTTGGCAAACAAGAAAAAATTAGAATTGTTGAAGAGTGACAGAATAAGGCTTAGGTATAAATGTGATATATTTGGTTGTCTCTTTTTGTGTTTGATATCCAAAGAGAGGAATGACGGGGGTTAAGATCAAGACCTTAAATACAGAACATATTTGTGGTGTTGCTTATGATAACAATACAATTGATTTCAGTACCATTGCACAATATTTCAAGCTTAAATTACAGGATAATCCTAAGTATAAGGTAAATGAGATGATGACAGATTTGAAGAGTGTTTTTGAACTAAATATTAGTCATGGGAAGTGTAAGAGAGAAAATATAATGGTATTGAAAATCTTAGATGGTAGTTTTAGTGATGAGTACAACAAACTTGAATATTAACGAATTGAATTGAGAGATAGTAATCCAGGCAGTGATGTGGTTATAAGCCCTTCAAAGAATGCACTTGAGGAAGGGAGAAGAAGATTCTTGAGGATGTATATTTTCTTTCAAGCTTTAAAGATGGGTTTCAAGTTAGGGTTGAAATCTTTTATTGGTCTAGATGGCACTTTCTTAAAGGGGAAAGCTAAGGGCCAACTGCTAGTGGTTGCTGGACATGATCACAGAACCATTTCTACCTTTGGCTTGGGCAGTTGTTGATAAAGAGACAAAGAATACATGGAACTGGTTCCTACAGTTGCTTCAACATTCTTTGGAACTCAAGGATGGGGAAGGAATTACCTTCATGTCAGACATGAAAAAGGTATTTATATGTCAATCTATTTATGTCTTTTTCTATTTCTATTCTATATTTCTGTTTTTTTTATGTCTGTTCATTATCATTCTGTCTTTTTCTATTCTGTCCATTTTGGTTTTATAGTTCTGTCCATGATCTACTTTTGTTGCTTATATTCTGTCTTTAATTCTATCAGTTTGTTTTTCATGAAATAGTCTAAGTGATTGTATGTGTCACGACCCAAAATCCCACACGGGTCGTGATGGCGCCCAACACAGGAGTTAGGCAAGCCAACATTTATTTACTAGTTAGATTTTCCTTATTAACATACCAATCCCACATATTTCCCAAAGTTTTAAACTTAGCTCATTTAAAAATAAGCGAAAAATTTTACAAATTTAAATACATAAAGCCAAAATGATCGTGATCCAATATATATAAAGTCCCAAAATAAGAGTCTACTATGAGCGTGCCAGGAACTACTGTCACAAGTCAACAGGCGAACTAGTAGAATATACAAAAGATGATACAAAACTGTACTGCTGTCTGAGAGGAATAGACAGAAATAAACAAAAAGATAACTCCATAGCACAGCTGAGAAACGTCAGGGGGTGCAGCTCACCGTGGAGTCTGATCCAGAAGATAAGTCAAGCTCCGATCGGATAACCAGAAACACCAGCCTCAGAACCTGTACAATTAAGTACAGAAGTGAAACATGAGTACATAAATATATATGTACCTAGTGAGTATCCCGCCTAACCTCGAAGAGGTAGTGACAAGAGGTCGACATGACACTCGCTAAGGCCCAACAGTAATAATGTAAAACAGGATATACGGAATGCAGTAGACATGTGAGGCAGTAAGCAGCAGATACCTATCAAATACAGAAAACCAGGAAACTACTGAAAATAAGCAACAATGTACACTTTTCTTCCCCCAAATATCTGTCAAGTCAATATCAATGGAAAACAGTACCCAATAGCCCAAGCGCACACAAGGGTAAGACAACCAACCGGAGTCATAAGGAAATATCTAGACACTGAATGGACGTAAAGTTTCCCCTGCTCGCGAATCATACCTGCGACTCGGGTGCTGACACATTTATATACATTTACCATAAAGCTTCCCTCGATCGCGAATCATACCTGCGACTCGAGTGCTGACACACTTATGTATAATTACCATAAAGCTCCCCTCGAT
>ML402929.1:19494-37760 GCA_005239525.1 Nicotiana knightiana
TATATATATATATCGGGTTTATCAATAAGCTCAGTAGAGGCTATACTTGTAACAAGGATGTATTTCATTGGAAATTCAGAGGCAACTCTCTACCATTTGCATACTAGTTCAAAGATAATAAGCATAATGGTTCAAAGATAATAAGCAACTCAAAGTTTGGCTAAAGATACACATAAGGCACGTAATGGCATGCTCGTGAGTCCTAAAACTACCCTACATAGCACGATAGTCTCCACGTACGGACTCACGTCACGTTGTACGCACGTAGCCCCCAAAACAATTACACACAACATATATATAACACCTATGGGGACAATTCCCTCTTAAAAGGTTAGAAAGGAGACTCACCTCGTGTCGAATCTACCCCTTGGACCAAGGATGCGCCCGAATCTCCGAACTCTACATCCGAGGACTCGCAACTAGCCAAATACAGTACAATGACATCAATGCATGCTCAAAGTAGGGAAATTATCCTATTTATTCAATAATTTAACATTCTTGAAGAATTTAAAAAATCCAACCCCGGTCCCGCACGCTCAGATTCCAATAATTCTCGAAGGGAACACTCACCCAAAGCCTAAGGATCATTAATATACAATTCTTACTTGATTTCATAACAAATTGACGGGTAAATTCTCAAATTATCGCAAGCTCTAGGTTACTACCCAATTCTTGATTTTCACTAATTTAGGTAGTTAATTAAGTTAGAAATCCATGCATGAAGCTAATATTAGAGTAGATTTTACTTACCTTAAATGACCCGGTCGTTTTCCCCTCAACAATGGTGGAAATCGCCCCAAGGAAGAAGAAGAAGATAAGAAAAATGTGTTAAGACTCGTGTATAAAAACACACTGTCTGGACCGTGTTTTCGCACCTGCAGCTCGAGGACCGCACCTGCGGTCTCGCACCTGCGAGCAAAGGCTCGTACCTGCGGAAATGGACTGGGGAACCTGGGCCCGCACCTGCGGCTCCGCTGCTGCAGAACTTTGTCCGCACCTGCGTGAATTAGCCAGACCACTGGGATCGCACCTGCAAGGCTGGGACCGCAGGAGCGGTTCTGCACCTGTGACTAGTCAGCCGCACCTGCGGTCACACCAGAACAGGTGCACCAACAACTGTTTCAGCTGGTTTTTGGCCTCGTGTGGTGTCCGGGAGGCACCTGGGCCCACCTGAGCCCCCGTCCAAATATACCAACAAGTCCCAAATTATAATACGGACTCGCTCGAGCCTTCGAAACACCCAAAACAACGCTAAAACTCAAAATAACACCTCAACACCCCAAGAACCAAACTTAGGAACTTTAAGTTTTCTAGACTTCGCTAACAACGCGTTGAACCGACCTATACAACTCGGAATGATACCAAATTTTGCAGGCAAGTCATAATTAACATAACAGAGCTATTCCTAGTCTCGGAATTCCATTTGGACCTCGATAAAACAAAAACACGTCCCAAACCAACATAGGAACTTCTTATTTCAATATTGGGCGCCGAAATGCCCCTGGGTCATCAGAAACCCATTCTGAACATACGCCCAGGTCCAAAATCATCACACGAAGCTACCAGAACCGACAAAACTCGATTTCGAGGTCTTTTACCCAAATTTTTTACCGAAGTCAAACTTGGCCTTAAAGGCCAACCTTAAGGAACCAATTGTTCCTATAGCACTCTAAACATCCCCGAATCCCGGACCACCAGTCCCCGCAAGTCATAAATCATAAAAATCCGCTATGGGAAGTTTCATTTAGGGGAACAGGGTCCGATAACGCAAAACGACCGGTCGGGTCGTTACAGTATGTTTTTGTAACTATCATAGGGATTAATTGATGATGTTAGAACTGTCCTTCCTCAATCACAACATAGATTTTGTGTTAGACATATTGAGGCTAATTGTTGCATTATATACAATACTGGTGAAAGCAAAAAACTACTTTGGTGGTGTGCATGGTCTACTTATGAGGAGGAATTCAAGGACCAACTAAAGAATTTAGAGGAGTTGAATAAGGATGCAACATCTGGTTTGTTGAAGTACCCACCTCAGGCTTGGTGTAAAGGTTATCTGGAGGACATTAGAATCAAAGTGATGAACCTATTAAGGAACATGAAGATTAAGTGAGGAGTTGGAGACATGACTTTAGTCCAAAAATCATGGAGTTGTACAATGAGTACATGCAAATTGCTCAATCAGCATGTAGAGTTAATGCCAATGGAGAAAATGGCTATGAAATGTCAGAAGGTTCTGATAAGCATTATGTGAATATGGTGTTGATACCCAATTTTTCCCTATATTATTTTTAAAATACATATATATCTTCAAAACAGTTCATGAGCATCGATTAATATTTTTTCATAATTTTTGCATTTAAAAGGATTTTTAATTAATTTATCCTAGTATTTCTATGATATAAATAATTACTAATTGCATCACAAATGGTTTTATGATAATTTTATTTGATTAATTTTATCATTTATATCTATGCTAAGTTTTATTATTTTACGAATAGTCATATTTACATTTTAGGGTTATAATTGCAATAACTTTGCTATAATAGCCCACAAGTGCATAATTACTTTATTTCACAAGAAAATGACATTTGTATTTTTATAATATTAATTAATTATTTTAAATTATTTTTATGCATAAATAGCATTTTTTTATTTTTTATTAGCTATTTTATAAATTATTTATCAAATTAATTGGGTATTTAACAAATGACCTAAATTGACCTCTTTTAATTTAATTTCATTTTTCGGATATGACCCAAACCATTACCCTTAGCCCAATTAAAGTACCCACAACCCAATCTCCTATCTGACCCGCCCAACTACCAGATCAAATCCTGGCCGTTGATCTCAGAGATCAACGGTCCAGGATGTGGTTACCATTTTTTATTACCCAAAACCCCCCAAAACCTACTCACTTCTCCAATTAGGCCTCCCCCAAATCCCTTCCCTCCTCCATTCTCTCTTTAACTCTCCCCTAACCCTAGCCGCCATCACCATAAATCCTTCAATCTATGGGGTTTCCCATCGATTTTAGGCCCCAGCCGGCCTCCTATCTTCACTGGTTGTTCGATTTTGTCGTTGTTTGATGGAATATCTAAGCGATTCAACTAAAATTTGGTCCAAAAACTTTCATTTTTCTCGATGAATCTGCCTATGTTCATATCCGTTTGTGAGTACTATTATCTTCATGTTTATGGCTCAAATCTATGGTTCCAAACCAGATTTTCTTCTCATCTCTGTCAATTTTTAAAACCATAGTCTCTTACTACTCGAATCTGTTCATATCCTTGTACATATGAGATAATTTTAAGTTTATTTGTTATTTCTCTTTAAAAACTTTCTGTGTTCTCTTATTATTAATCAATTTTTATTTTCTCTAAAACTAGGGTTTCATCCCTTTAAGTTTTTGCAAAAAATACTAAATTTTTAAGTGTTTAACTTTGGTTTTCTTTACTTGTTCGACTGATTTTCATGTCTATGTTCTAATCCCTAGGGTTTCTAATTACTTCACTACTTGTTCTGATATTTACCCGTTATTCTTTGTCCTGTCAATTAACAGAGGATAATTGATTTTATTTGACTAATTAGGGTTCGAAACTATACTCTCTGCTGAAATTGGTATTTCTCTATGACTTTTTACCTATTTTGCTTATTTGTGATTCATAAATGGTACTACTTGCCTTAATTAGTTTACTAGCCTAATTATGGGATTTGATCGTTTTAACCGGCCCCTAAATGTCTCTTATTTATTTATTTACCTTATTAAATACCTAATTTGGCTGTTAATTGATTCTCCCCAATTTAAGGGGTGTTTTTCGAATTCTGTTGAATTATTTGATCGAGTTTAGCCCCCAATTAACTGGTTGATTTTATTTGCCTGCCTTATTCGTTAACTCTGATTTTATCTGCCTTATTTCTCTTTTATGCGAAATACTATATAAACCCTCATTCTGATTTCTTTCAAACACACGAACACACTTAGAAAGACACAGAAACACACACACAAACTCTTTCTCTTACTTACACACTCTCAATTGTAGTTCTTTCTATTACTTCTATTTGTTTCTCTGTTCAGCCGGCTGAAAGCCAAGGCTAGACTCTTGGATCCTATTTGCTTCACTTTCCTGTTACTATCTCCTAACTGGTATGCCTCCGCTTTTGTTATCATTCAATATGATATGTAGTTAGACCTATGTTCTTCCTTCTTATTGCTCTTAATCAGCATGACTATTTCTGTTATCATGTCCTATTCAGTATGCTATGAAGTCAGTAGACTATAGATATCAACATGCCTCTGTTTGCCCTATGTTTCTGTTAACTAGCATGCCTTAACTCCTGTTAATTTGTCATGTCCAATATGTTAGTATGGCTAATACACTTTAGCATATTCCTGTTCAATCCATGACACTTGTTTACTTATTTCTCAACTAGCATGCTTAAATTCCTGTCCTGTTTTATGTGTCGATAATTTATCTTAATATGTTCCTGATTAATTCATGATTTTTGTATGCTTCTTTCAAGGATAATGGTGCTCTAAAATCCTGCTACCCTTTCTGCATGACTGTTTGATTAGTAACTTAACTTCAGTATGTTGTTCTCTGTTTAATACATGTCTATATGCTCACCTAGTAATAGTTAATGAACTAAGTCAATTCCAACCATGGGAAACCTTGTTTGACTTAATTATGACTCCGTTTTGTCTATGATTTCAGTGTTCATGGTGATTGTTTAACTACTGGAATTCATGTCTGAATTCAGTCTGCTAAATTTGGTTCTGTTTTGTAGTTCTTTATCTTGTAATCCGTTTCTATTCACTTCTAAAAGTCCAAACTGTTTTTCCTAAAACTATCTCCTACTTTTATATACTATTTCAACTCCTAATCTTAGATCTCTAGGGTCCTGCCCCCCTCCCCCAGTGTGAGCACTGCTTAGGAGTCCATGAGACTCCTCCGAACTCTGACACATTGGGGCTGGCCTTCCAAACTTTTTTACAAAACTGTTTTTTTCAAAAGGTTCTGGTGTGAGCATTGCCCGGGGTCCCTGAGGCCCTTGAGAACTTTGACACACTAGAAGCCCATTTGGTGTATTATGAACTACTGGTGTACTCTAGATTTGATTGAAGGTCTGGCTTCCAGGTTGACTTTGGGCCTGCCAAGGCTCCCTATAGTATAGTGATTTTCATTATGTAATTCATAATGGTCTGTAATAATGTAATAACCTTTGTAAAATAGATATGGGGGTTATTAGTAAAAGCTGGGGAGGGATTTTATATATCTTTGTTGGGTTCGTGTAGAAATCATGCCTATAGGTTGTTGTGGCGATTATTTATATGCATGTCGTTAGAAACCATGCCTATAGGACTTATCTTATTACTTGTGATCATGAATTTTCACACTTGTATCCTAGAAATCCTGCTTCTACGCCGTTTATCAATTCTGCATCAAGTATCATATTTTCAAAACCTCCCCGTGTGCACTAGAAATCATGTTTCTAAGATCTTCTTTGTTGAACTCGCTTGACAATTGGTTAACATCTTTACTCACTTAGACATCATGCCTATAGAAAACACATATAAAATCAGTCTTGACACTTAGACATCATGCCTATAGGAAGTAAGTGTAAAAAATCAGTTTATGTGTTTAGATATCATGTCTATAGGAAATAATGTTTGTAATCAGTTTCAGCACATAGAAAGCATGCCTATAGAATCTAAAAAGATGAAATCTGCTGCTTAAAATCAATCACTGGTTTATAAATTATGGTCTGATTAACGTTTAGATACCATGTCTATAGGATCCTGCACGATTATCACTTAGGCAAGCATGTAGGATAATTAAAATCTTGGGTTTAAAATTGTGATTTTCTTTCTGCTTGAAAAGTGCCAAGATTTAGTAAGTGATAAAAATCAGTAGGCAAACTGATAGGTACTCACTGCCTCGCTTAATAAAACTGTTGTACATTCTATTTGTGCTCATTTAGATATCTTGCCTATAGGACCTTCTAAATCATTTAAAACTGCTTGTTTGAATAAGAGTGCAATTGTTTGTTTATTTGTGGAGGTAAATATGAGCCCCTTAACTGATCCTTATGTGACAGTCTTACTTGATTTTTTGTTTGTCGCTTAGATTTTCCCCTTTTAAGCAACATAGGTGAGTCTAGAACCACCTTAAATAGAGGTCCTAAATACCTCCAGGGCCATAGGTAAGGGACGGGTAGTGCACGCATAAGGTACGTACTGGATGCTATTAGAACGCTTAGGTAATAATTGAAAAGGGGAGGGTAACTGGGTAGTAACAGAGATGATGACCTATGCGCTAATGCTACGCGTAACACCCCAATTTGGGGAAGGTTACCGAGTATTTCATGGAAGTGATCCTATAGGATAATAAACCTAGGACCCCGTTAATTCCCGTTTTAAAGTAATCTCTATCTGTTTAAACTGTTTTAATTTTCTTTTATAGACTAATTCGCTTAAATTGAGTTTGGCCAGGACCCACCATTATGGACCTCGAGGGGTGCCTAACACCTTCACTTCAAGGTAATTTCGAGCCCTTACCCAATCTCTGGTGATGCAAATTGGTTTATGAGTTATTTTCTTTAGGCACCCTAACGCACTTTAATCCGTTAGGTGGCGACCTTCAAATTCCATACTCGTTCCAAAAGGAAACGAATTGTCCCAAAATATCGAAACCCGGACTCCGCGAGGAAAAAAGGGGTCGCGACATATGGTTGTGAGAAGTGCACATGTAGGCAGTGGGACCTTACAGGAATCCCATGTCCACATGTTATTAAAGTTGTACTTCACAACATGGGTGATCCTTTGATAGAGATGAACTGACGGTATAGCAAGGAGGCATTTCTACTCACTTGTAAACACAAGTTGCAACCTGTAAGAGGAGAATTTTTTTGGAAGATTGATCTATCATAAGCAATGGAGCCACCTGAGTTGGTGAAGTTGGCTGGTAGGCTTAAAATTAAGAATGATAGGCAGAAGGATGAGGCAATTAAAAGGCAAGGATTATGGTCACAATCCAGAAAAGGAAGAGTCATGACTTGTAGCAAACGTGGAGAGACAACCAACAATGGTAGGACTTGTGGACATGTAAAGTGTAATTTGAATATTTATTTACTGAAATTTGAACTTGTTTTGTTTTTCTAACTAGGATTTTTCAGCAACCAAAGGAAAAGGGAAAACAACAAACAAAGAGGCCAAGAACTTTGACAGATGAAGAAACTGAAGAAAAAATTAACTGTCCATCCCCTCCAATCAGTCAACCAAGTCAAGACAGTGACTTTATGTTCATGCCTACACCTGGAGTTAAGAGTATTGGCCAATCAAGAAAGGATCTGGAGATTGATCAAGATGTTGTGTTGAGACCAAGAGTGATATCAAAAGTCAATACAAGCCTTAAGATGAGACAAAAAGGTACTGATACCCACTGGCACAAGGTCAATAAACTTCACTGGTGATCACACTAGTGTGAGTGATCCGACAAACCTTCCATACTCACCACCATCTTTAAGATAGAAAGGAAATCCTTCTACCGTAAATCAATTAGAAAAACAAAGGTAACAGAGGATTGGGAAGCTTAGGCCAAGGAAAGAAAAATGGTGACCAAGCTGAACTTTTTTTTATGATTTGTTGGGATGTATCAACTGCAAACTTGTTAATATTGGTATTGAATTTTGATGTCATATTATGACTTGGTTGTGTAAGTTTTTGTTGTTATAATATGACATCCATTCATCCATTAGGTAATCTTTTGGTGATGTAACTACTGTGATGATATTACTTAATTATTTTTTGACTAGTATTTATTCCGTCAATTATCCTTTTCAAGTTTGCACGTATTTACGTACTTAACTGTTGCGAACTTTTGATCTTAACAGTGCTGCAATTTTGGAATGATACATGTTTAGGTGTTGATTTGCGGTATCATTTCTATGTTGAGTTATTCATAGGTGTATCTACATCCTGAATTTGGAGCAACTATTTTAACGTCTATTATACCCATCTCAATGTTAGAATTCATAATAACTTGTTCCAAGTAGTGCACTAAGTTGAAATGATACATTTTTTAAGTAATAATGCAACATGAAAAACATTACAAATGTGTAGGCACTACACAAAGTAGAAATATTTTCATAACATTTACAAACCAGTTCATCAATACATAAAGATTCATGTTCATTTTGATTACAACAATACATTTCATCAACAACATTTAACTTCATCAAAGACAATAAGCACTAATTGGTCTTAACTAATGCATTACTACATCATCATTACCGCAAGAAAGCCAACAAACAGTGCAAACGATATCAAAACAAACATCTTCATCTTCAACAATTTCTCTTCCATCTCCCTTGCTTTATTCACTTCAATATTTTTTACAGCCTCTGATATATCAACTTTTTCCAGCAATTTGTCCTTTCAACTTTGCACGTATCCAACAACTGATTCAACATATTGATTGTCACATTAGCAGCATCTAATTTACACTGCAACTTGTTGATTTCTATCAATGCTCTGTCCGGGTAGGATTCGTCTTGCCATTCCCAATATCCGCACGACTCATTCTAACAAAAACAACCAATTACGAAATTTGTATAATACCTTCAAACAACAAATCACAAGCAAAATTAAAATCTACTTCAGGTTTAGTACACTTATAGAATCTCCTTCCTGGATTTTGAGGTGTGGTTGATTTGAATTTCTTGGCAATCTCCCCACAGTGGAACCTCCTCTTTGATGTAGCTGTTGAATCGGACATTGAACCCACCTTTGAGACTGAATCTTGAGTTTTGCAATTATGAATTTTGAGTAATAGAGAGAAGACGACTTTTTTCTGATTAGGGCTGTCGGAGCGGGTTCGGTCCAATTTGGGTTATTAAAAATAATTAGATGGCCTTGAGCTTTAAATCAACGCTACGTGTCTATTCCGTCTGTTTAGGGGTATTTTTGTTTAATAGTGTAACGGTAAGGAGTCTTTTGACCACACAGTATAACGAAAGACATTTTTAAATCATTGTAATAGTAAAGGAATAGATCAGACCCTTTACCGAAAGTTAAACTATACAATAGGGTAATAATATATACATACATATATATACATATATATATATATATATATATATATATATATATATATATATATATATATATATATATATATATATATATATATATAAACCTTTGAATTCCTTAAAATAAAATATAAAACACCTTGTGTAGCAGTAAAAGTGGTTCAAAAATATCAAATATACAACATTTTTGTAATTTTTGAATTCTCTAACTACTATATTCTTGGATCTGCCACTGTATACGGCCTATTCTTTTTTCTTTTAACTACTTCGTAGGGAATTTCTGTATTCCTAGAGCAAAGACCTCCTAGAGCAAAGACCTGGGCATTCTTGAACAAACACTTCATTTCACAAGTAAGCATTTTCGTCTCATTATATTATTATTAAAAAAAAATTAAAATGACAAAATATTCTGTTAAAGAAACAAAAAAAATAAAACCACTTCCGCACAAATCCAAGGCGGAGCACAGTATTACGTACGGGTTTGAACGACAGTAGCTTGCTTAAATCTTGTATTTATATTAGTAAATTTATTAAATATGTATAAATATTTAATTAGGAACCTAATAATTAAAACGAGCTATGATGATAACAATTTCAAAATCCATAAACTTCAAATCCTTGATCCGTCCTCTGTGACAAATATAAACAAATTGCAATTACATTACCTGTTGCAACTAATCCACCACCATTATCCTCATAATTAGGAACCATTTTTGCATCCTCAATAGAAAATTTTGATAATTTTCTAGCACTTATGTTGCCCATTAAATCTCCAATTAAGAGTATACAAAGCAGAGACAGAATTTCCTTCCAATAATAATTAAGTCCACAACCCAACTGTTACGTTAAATATAATGTTATTGATCTAAATGAGTTATGACTTCCCACATAAGGCTGTAATGTGGTCCGGGCCCGGGCCAAAATGGGCTAAATGGGCCGGGTCAAACGGTCTCGGGCTCTGGCGGGTTGGTCCCAAGCAGTCCCGGGCTTAATGGTCTCGGAGGGTAGAACCGGCCCACTGTGGGCCTAAGCCCATATGGGTCCGGGCTAAGTGGGCCGGGCCCACAGGCCTAAGTGTTCCGGGCTATTTTTTTTTGAAGTTTTTTATCTAAGGCAATTTCTTGTAAATTTATCATATAATTGTGACTTAAATCTTGTAATTCAAATTTAAACACAAAAAAATTGTAAAGAAATATTCAAGGGAATGCCTTATAATTTTTATTATTACGACATTAACAAAAAATGACAATATCTTTCTTAGTCTTCCTCCCCCCAATGGAATGAGCACAACAAGGTGCTAATACCACCATTAAAAGGAAAAAAAACTAATGAAGATGTGCCAAAATACAAGTTACATATTAGTCTACATATTATCTCTAACAAATTTCATAAATCCTTCAAGGTTCGGAGGAATTTCCGTTGGTGGTGGCGGAAAAGAAGCTTGTTCATCACCGCTTCCGGGCGAAGCAGCATCCTCCGCAAGTTCCTCTAGCATTTCTTCATAAGCTTCGTCTATCTCTGGTTGTGATTCAGCAAGTCCAAAGTTTCTTCGTTCCGAACGGATCTAATCTCTAAAGAATACTGATTTTTCCAAGCTCTCCCTCATAGACGCTCTATGATCACCGATTTGAAGTCTCGTTTGACTGAAAGCGCTCTCCGATGCCAATGTTGAAGCTTGAATACTTAAAATATCTCGATCCATCCTTGAAAGAACCGTATATTATTTTTCTTTGTCTTTCCACCATTCCAAAATATTAAAGGATCCATCGGGATTCTCTGATTCAAGTCCCTACGACAAATAAACTTGAAGCTCATTTAGTTGTGAACTATCATCAATATTTTTACCTTGAGAACCCCTGAACCCTGTCCAAGCACTAAGTGCTTTTAGTCTCACAGTTCTTTTAGATGATTGCAAACTAGACGAAGTAGGAATTGGAATATTTGGTCTAGCATGATCTAAGGCAAGTTGATAAGCATTATAAATTATTTGAGCATTTATTTTAATTGAGGCTTTTGCATCTGCAAGTGTAGACATTTCCTCATCTGAAAGTGCTAAAGCATTATAAATATTTGTATACCAAAAGTGAGGACCTCTTAATTTCATAGTATGATTTAACATGGCAGCAACACCATAAATAGGAGGGATAGGGTATTTTTTAAACTTTTCTCTCATAGAATCAATAGCAAGTTCATAAATTATCCCACCCTCTGAAAATTGAGTAAACAAATTTACAAGTTTTGCAAAATAAAATAAACAGTTAGAAATAGTAGGATAATATTGCTCAGATAATTCATTTGTAGCAACATGAAATCTTTCTAAAAATTCTACAAGAATTTTAACATTAGTCCAATCCTGATTTGTAGGGTGCTCATCATCATCATCACCACCAACACGAGCATTAAACGTTGCGTTTATTGGATTTTTATATTCATATGCTACAACTAAACTTTCATACATGTAATTCCATCTAGTCGGACAAGATTTAGGAACCTTTCTTTCTCTAAGGTCAAATTCATCGCATTTTTTAAAAATATTCTCTAAGTCTACTTCTACGGTTTGAACGAAAAAGCCAATTAAGAGCCATTTTAACCTTTTCAATTTCAACATTTAAAATTTTCATACCATCACCGACGATTAAATGGTAAATATGACAAATACATCTAACATGGAAAATATTACTAAATGCAGAATTTAGTGTAGTTGTAAGCAAGCCTATAGCATTAGTATTACTAGAAGCATTATTCATTAAAACTGACATTATTTTATCTCTAATGCAAAAATATCTACAAATATCTGCAACTGTGTTAGCAATAAACTTCCCTGTGTGACGTGAATTAATTATTCTATAAGAAATAATGCGCTTTTGCATTATCCATTCCTCATCAATCCAATGACTGGTAACAGTAAGATAATCACAGTCATTACCACTTCTACCAATATTGATAGTAATATCAACACGACAATTTATATGAGTAAATAAATAGCGCAAATATTGTTCATATTCATGTTTATATTTATAAATTTCGCTCTTTACGGTTGTGCGAGGCCATCCTTTATAAGTAGGATTATAAACTTTTCTAATATAATGCACAAAGTGAGGGTTAGATGGAAAACTATAGGGTAAGCACATAACAGTAACCATTTTTGCCAATTCTTCACGATCTTTATTTGGATCGTAATATAAAATGCCACCGGTAACAGTGTTAATTCCCGGTTGAACTAGATTTGACTCGGTACTAGGGTTAACCTGAGTACCTACACTTGTCCCCTCTTGCGCAGCTTTCATTTGAAGAAATCTAGCTTTATCTCTAGGGTGTGTCTTTATGTGTCTAGTCAAACTACCCGTACCGCTACGGTCTCCAGTAAATTTATGAGCCATCAAAGTCCCACAAGTTTTACACTTAGCCTTATTTTGATCTCTTAGTTGAATAAAAAAGTGCCAAACAAGAGATGTTTCGCACCGTTTAGAAGGTTGTCTATTAAAAGTAGGGGTTACTACAGAAGGGTCAGGCGGGGCATCATTTGGATTATTATCAGTTGGGTTAACTTCATTTACAGGACTAGTAGGTGTATCATCTAATCTGGTTGCATTTCATCTAAATCTATATTTTAATCATCATTTTCATCAATAGTTGGATTACCATAAAGAGCATTCATATATTCATCATTTAATTGTTCACCTGGCGCATTATCATGGTAAAATTAACTATCGGTAAATTAAAATAAAGGGTTATCACTATCAAGAATAACATGTGGAGGAGGAAGGGTAACAGGTTTGGGTCGGGGAGCCGGGGGAGCAGTAGTAGCTTGGCCACTAGATTCACCAATCTTGGATTTTCCCTTACTTTTACCAAACATATTTTTCAAAGAATAAGACATATTAATTATAATTATACAAACTAAAACAAACAAAACTATAATATTAAAACTTAAGAGTTGGAACGAGTTTACCGAATTGACGAACAACTTCTTGAAAATTGTATATCGTTGAAGACTTGAATACTTCAATTCACCAACTTCACAATTTTTCACAAATTGCAATAATAAAGTAAGCAATTATAGAAGAAAATTAGAGAGAGATTGATGATTTTGTGAGTAAAAATGAAAGAATTAGGGGGTATTTATAGTTGAGAAAAGAGAAAAAGTGTAATTATAAAAAGTTTGGGATTAAAACAAAGTTTTGAGGGAAAATGGCTATTTTTGAAAGTGCCAAACGGCTAAATTAACAGGCCAACGACTATTTTTTAAACTTCCAACCATTGGCCAATTAAATTTTATTTTATTTTATTTTTTTGAAAAATAGCCGTTTGGCCCGTTTGAACCGGCCCAGGCCCGCCAGCCGGTCCCGAGCTCACGATCTCCCCAAACTGGACAGGTCCGTCGTGGGCTCCTAGGACCGCTTGGGCCCGGACCATATGGGCCATCCCGTTTAGCCCAAAGCCCATGTGAGCTCTTGGACCTGCGGCTGAGCCCGGACCACAATATAGCCTTATTCCCACATATGCATCTGAAAATCATGTACATTGACATTATAAAGTTACACTACCAGTGAATTTTGACATGTAATAGTAGGTTAATCACCATTATTATCACATTACCAATTACTAATAGTTTTGAAGGAGTGCCTTAAATAATGGTAAAGTTATATTCGTGTACCTATAGGTTACGGGTTCGAACCGTAAAATCAAAAGCTTGCACCTGCGTAAGCTGCCTACGTTATATCCCTCGGGTGGCGACACTTCTGCGGACCTTGCATAAATACGGAATGTTTTGTACACTTTACCTATGCAATACGTATCAAGAGATTTACCTATAATTATCTTTCATTGCGTAACTTTCATTTTACACAATCAGTGGCTGAACTTAAACTCTTTGGAAAATGGTGTTTATTATGTAAATTTGGGTCCTAACAAACACATGATTTACAGGTAAAAGTAACTAAACATTAATTAAAATTTAAAGCCAACGGGTGAAATTTGTAGGACATAGATTTAGTGGCATTCTTTGGTCCTCTGCCATAAATGAATTTTTGTTAAACTTTAAAAGAAAAACCATTAATTGTTTTGTATTATCGCCAGCCAAGAAAAACAACAACTGTGCTATATATTGAGTAAGAAAACGTTAGACAAAAAATAACCGAAGGAAACAAAGATCATATCATCTTCCCGACATTAACAAAATGATATTAGTTTAAATATGATTGCATTCTTTTTAATATTTACAAATACTACAACTTCACAATTTTGTCATATTCCACATTTCATTACATGCTTCGGGTATCTAGGGTAAGCTACGTGAGTCATGTCTGCGATGAGTAATTGATGCATGGAAGAAGGTGGAGGATGTAATATTACCATGTCTTGTTTTTGCATTCTTCCGATCTTTGCTAAGTGATCCGTACAATTGTTACCTTGTCTTAGAGTATGAACCATAAAGATCTCAAGCTCGACCATGAGACGCCTACACTCTTTTATCACAGCATTGTCAGGATGATCTTCGATGATATTTTTCACTGTCAGCAACAACACGGCATCACTCGAGTCGGTCGGTGATGATTACTTTCCTCAAATTGTAGTTCTTTGCTAGAGTTAGACCGGCAAATAGTTCTGCTGTAAGGCTCGATGTCGCTTTCATTCCAAGGCGCTCGTAAGTTATCCACCTTCCCTTATCATCTCCTGCAATACCTCCAAACCCCGCTAACCCAGAATTAGGCATGAAACTTCCGTCCGTCTTGATCTTGATAAACCCTGACGGAGGAAAAGACCAACTAATATAAACCGGTGTATCGCTTTGTCGAACTGCTGACTGAACATGACAAACTCTACCAACATTTTCAGTAACGGAAATGACAGTGAGTAGAAGGAATATATACTGCCATGATTTTTGCAAATTATAAAAAATAAGATGGAAAGAAAATAAATGAAATTTAGAAAAGGAAATAAAGTGAATTTCAGAAGAGATGCATTGATAGGTATTCAATAATGGGAAGGCTTATTTATAGTTTATATTTCTTAAGCATAAACCTAACAGAAGTAGGATTTCGTATTGGCTTCCTAAATGAATTTCTAATTATTTTATTTGTTGTAAAATTTAAATCTTTTTCCTAATGCAAGTAGGATTTTAGTTATTATTGCAGAAAGAGAATTGGAAAACATAGCGGGGATAGCTCAGTTGGGAGAGCGTCAGACTGAAGATCTGAAGGTCACGTGTTCGATCCACGTTCACCGCAATCCTTTTGATTTATTTATCGGGCTGATAACATGGGGCTAAGTCTGTGTGGTACACTGCAGCACAAGAAAATCTATCTTTTTATTGGGTTGAGTTAAATTCCAATTTTTATTTTTGCTCATCGCTAATTAGAATTGATTTAGTCATTTTAGTTGAAAATTTAGATGCGGCCCAGAATTTTAACTTGATGGAATTAGCACGTTCCGAATAATACAATATTTGTTAAAAATTTAATGTATATCATGTTTTGTGTCGAGCAATATTGAATTCGATTAAGCCGTAACTGATTCTAAGGTTAGACATAGGCTCGTGATAGGTTAAAATGACAGCCTAGTGCATAAAACATTTCTCGTTTACACAAGATTCAGGGGAAGGCCGCACCACAAGAAGGTGTGATGTAGGTTTGACATTGATTTTACGTCTTGAATTTGTGACACATAAGTTATACGGATAACATACCGTTATTCCAAGTTCTTTTTCATTTGTTAGTGACCAGAATAAAATAATCTAATTATGATGAATAGAAAATAGAACGTCGGATTCACGTAACTGATCCGCGAGAAGTCAAAGTTGTTTAATACTTAGAGAAAGTATATACTATCAAATTTATAAAGTGGAAAGGAAAAAATTGCTAATACAAGAATCATAGCCATGTTTTACATAAAGAGTATATGATGTATATTGGTATAAGTGCAAGAAAAGGCATAAGAATATTGATCTTCAAGATTTGCATAGAGAAAACTGAGGAAACGGAAACCTAAATCTTCCCTTCTGTTTATTCTTGTTCTTGAATTTGATGTCGGGGGAGGAGGACTTTGGATTGCGTAAAACACAAACATCGCCATTGCAGACGAATTCGCCCGAGTCTGAGGACTCAGGTGAGAAGCAGCTACAGATATTGAACAAAGCCATAGTACATAGGAAACTAAGTATCCCGATCAAAGAGCTGACGAAAGGAATGAGCAGAAGGTGTGGAGTCTAGTGGATGCGATTCAACTAACGGAGAATCTTGGAATAGTTCCCAAGAGAGCGTCTTTATGCACATACAGCAAGGATCAAGGGAGATCTCGTTCTTGCATAGCTCAGGTCGGAACAAATGATGACAAGATAAACACTATATATGGACAGCTAAAACTTTGCAAAAATGGAAGGCAATGGGACAGTTGCAGCTTGCTTGCTACAAATTTCCATGTGAAAATGGCAATTAGAGTCAATTTATAGGTATCATGGCCTACCAATAAGCATATCAGTGTTTATACTATGGTTGTAACTTAACATATTAAAGGACG
Source organism: Nicotiana knightiana (assembly GCA_005239525.1). NCBI lineage: Eukaryota > Viridiplantae > Streptophyta > Magnoliopsida > Solanales > Solanaceae > Nicotiana > Nicotiana knightiana. Next base: position 36,106 of record ML402929.1, read on the forward strand.
TTATTTAATTTATTTTTCATGTTACAAGATAATGTTTATATTGCACAACTTAAATCTTAATGGCATGAAATATTATATACACTGTAAAGTGCACAAACTTAAAACTTTATAAAGAATTTTTACATTATCTCATTACTTAAAAGAGGATAGAAAACCAGTTAAATGCCGTTAAATTATACTGATAGAATGTTATTATATATTACTGGAATATTTTTTGTGGAAATGTGAAGCCATGCGCATTCAACATTATTCAATTAATTTCTATTAATTAGTTGTAACTAACAAAACGTGTATTGAATACGGCCGTCCAGGTGCGGAGCTAAAGTGCCGGGAGCGGATTCGGTCGAACCCAGTAACTTTGATTCGAATCTTCTATTTATTTTAAAAATTCATTGAATATGTATAAATTATCAATTTAGAATACACTAACTTAAAGCGATTAGTTCTGGGAATTGGGTACTCTACAAGTTGTAATTGTTTGTTGATGTTAATGGTAATTCACATTGTTATAAAAAAAAATAAAAAAAAAAGCTTAAAACGATTAGAATCTCAAACCCATAAACTTGAAATCCTGGCTCCGCCTCAACGGCCGTCTCATCAAGGAAAAATCCATATCAATGCAACTGTCATGGGTATCGTAAATACAAATGACAAGAATTAGAATAACAGGTGAGAATGTCCAATATCTCTACGTGATTTGCGTCAGGATATTTGACTTTTTCATCTGTTTTTTTTTCTTTTCCTTCTTGTGTGCGGCCATAAACTGCAATAAATTTCACAAATACTCATATAATTATATTTTTTCACACAAAAATCATAAAATTTTTATTAACACATTAAATAAATTAGAATGGCCGAAAAATACATTTTTTCAATAGTATTTTCTTTTCCCAAAGTTTTACTTCTTTTTTTTCAGTCTAATAATAATCCAATAAAAATAGGGACGACCCGCCCGACCCGATATATATATATATATATATATATATATCGGGTCGGGCGGGTCGTCCCTATTTTTATTGGATTATTATTAGACTGAAAAAAAAGAAGTAAAACTTTGGGAAAAGAAAATACTATTGAAAAAATGTATTTTTCGGCCATTCTAATTTATTTAATGTGTTAATAAAAATTTTATGATTTTTGTGTGAAAAAATATAATTATATGAGTATTTGTGAAATTTATTGCAGTTTATGGCCGCACACAAGAAGGAAAAGAAAAAAAAACAGATGAAAAAGTCAAATATCCTGACGCAAATCACGTAGAGATATTGGACATTCTCACCTGTTATTCTAATTCTTGTCATTTGTATTTACGATACCCATGACAGTTGCATTGATATGGATTTTTCCTTGATGAGACGGCCGTTGAGGCGGAGCCAGGATTTCAAGTTTATGGGTTTGAGATTCTAATCGTTTTAAGCTTTTTTTTTTATTTTTTTTTATAACAATGTGAATTACCATTAACATCAACAAACAATTACAACTTGTAGAGTACCCAATTCCCAGAACTAATCGCTTTAAGTTAGTGTATTCTAAATTGATAATTTATACATATTCAATGAATTTTTAAAATAAATAGAAGATTCGAATCAAAGTTACTGGGTTCGACCGAATCCGCTCCCGGCACTTTAGCTCCGCACCTGGACGGCCGTATTCAA
>ML402929.1:38081-53838 GCA_005239525.1 Nicotiana knightiana
TATATATATATATATATATATATATATATATATATATATATATATATATATTATCCATACTTTTTATATCTTTTTTTTTATCGGAATCTCATGCAATCTAAACTAATTTTTTTTTTTCTGGAAGGATCCACTTTTAATATTATTTTAATTGATTTAATTTATGCAAATGGGTATTGGGTCGAGTTGGGACGAGTAATTACTATTTTGAGGAAAAATCATATCCGAAAATGTCTATCGATCGAAACTAATTGAATTTGCTAGCCAAAAAATATGTGTGTATATATATTATACATGTTATATATTGTATTGACAATTATTATTGGGAGTGGCTGTAAATATATATTTCTTTCTATTTTAATTAGGTTATTATTTATTAGACTAAATAAAAAGCGGAAAAAACGGGGAATAAGAAAATACTATCTGGAGTTGAATTTTTCGGTCACTATAATTTTTGTATGAGTTAGTAGAATTTTCATGACTTTTGTAAAAAAAAAAATATAGTTATGACTTTGGTGAAAATATTATAGTTATATGACCATTTGTGAAATTTATCAAACTCCTGTCTCTACATTTGCTATGTTTTTCGGTCCGAGTGCAACTATGCAAGAAGAAGGGGAGCCTTGGAGGAACAGTAAAGTTTTCTCAGTATAGATTCGAGCCCTGAAAGCAACCGCTAGTGCTTGCGTTAGGGTTGTATGTCTACCGCAAACCCCTTGGGGTGCTTTGTACCCATATCTCTAGGGTTGTTCAAACCGAACCGAAAAATCGCACGAAACCGAAAAATCAAACCAAACCGATTAAAAAACCCGACTAGGTTTGGTTTGACTTGGTTTGGTGTTGAGTAAAAACCCGAACCAAACCGACATATAAATATATAATTTATGTATATATTTTTAAGACTTTATATTGAATTTTCTTTAAAAAATATTGAAATATTTTGGATGCTCTCACGTGTTAACCTAGAAAGCATACAATAACAAAATTATTATTAGACGACTAAGAAATAACTATCATGTATTACTAAAAAAATATCCCATTAGAATATTTTAATAGATCATATGTTTGTCAATTATTTCAATATTTACTAAACATATATTCACTTATCAAAACATTTTGTATAACTTTAAAAAGTATGATTGGAATAATATTCATGTAACAAAAAAAACTCGAAAACCCGAAAAATCCAACAAAACCGAACCAATCCAAACCGATATAATTGGTTTGGTTTGATTTGATTTTGATAAAAACCGAACCAACCCGGTCCATATACACCCCTACATATCTCTCCCGTATTTTCATTTATACAAGTATTTCACATTTACGAACATTGACCCACTACTTATTTTGGACAAAGGAATTCTGTTTAATTCACTAATTCGGGAGAAGATATTGAGTTTTTGTATTTGAACAAAATTTCTGAAGTAGATGGCAGTTCAAAAAGAACTTACCATATGAATACTGTGATATGAATATCCAAATCACATTGTTTCCAACATTCAGAGATATGCAAAAAGGGGGAAATAATCATCAAACCATTAGTGACTAAGGGGAATTTAAAAAAGAAAAGAAAGCAACAGAAGCAAATGGAAAATGAGTATCTTCATAGAGTTATATACTTTAAACCAGTCTGTGTTAACCGCAGTTAAACAAGTAGGCATCATACAGAAGACAACAACGATAACACCAGATAGAAGGCATTTACAAGTTTTACTGCGACTTATTTACACAAGCAGTTTGACTGCATTTTTTTAGAACGATCCGAATGTATTCTCTCCACTGTATGTCATGTACAGGAAGCCATCCTCATCTTTGTGTTCCTCATAAATCGCAGACATCATGGCAGCTGTAAAACGATGGAAACCAGACTGATTAAGAAATTTGGGAACGCGTAATGACAATTGTGCCAAAATATTGCTCACCTGTGGGAGGAAGGATATTTTTCACAAAGATAAAAATAGCCTTCTCAGCACTAAGTTTTATCCTCTTACGAACAACATACACAAATTGCCCCACAGTCAGATCAGCAGGAACCAAGTATCTGCAATAATCATGATTAACAGGCGTTTCAAAAAGGAAAATATCATAAAGATAATGTAAAAGAGATGGACGCTAACTCAACACTGTTAATAGGAGAATGCAGATGGAGATTAAAACAGAGAGAGCAGAGAGATCCCACGTTTATGGAAGATTGAAGCAATGTCTTCAACTGCTGCATATCACTATCAATGAAGAAAACAAAATAAAGAAATCCTTGCACTTCAATTATACACTTTAGAACAGACAATCACTGTGGAGTATACTTGGGATTATACTGTTGTTGTTGTAGAACAGACAATCACACCCTATGTTGCTCGGACTCTCTGATAATGTCGCCGGATGTGTGTCGGATCCTCCAAAAGTAGTGCATTTTTGGAGGACTCGACTTGGGTGCGGCAACATTTTGGAGAGTCCGCGCAACATAGATCGCACCTATCTTGTGCTCTAATCAATCTCATAGCTAGTGCATATTAGTCCTCCTCCAACTCGAATGGTAAACACTAAATCGTACAATCTTATACCCAAGAAAACTTACGAGAATCCGTTTATTCTTAGAAAGATGTATAAGAAATTTACATGAGTCACATCATAGCTGGTAAAGGTGCAGTAGCCACCCCAACACTAGCTCAAGAAAATTAAAAACTCATTGTCGAACAAAACCATCTTTAGCAACATTGAGGATAACCAATATGAATATAACAGCGGACCAAGCATAGAAGACGATCAAAATTACTAACTTTTTCTTGTCAATGTCAGGAATGTCACTTCTTTCAGCCTTCTCCACAATAACCTAAATTCCAGGAAGAGAAGAATGAAAAGCAGATTTAACAAGGCATATAAAATGTCTAGCCTTAAAAAAAAGGCATCATTGCGAGAGAATAGACAAAATTGCATTGGTACCGGTATTCTATCAGGATACTTCTCCCTGATACGAGCAGCTTCGGCCTGTCGCCTTTCTGAAACAGTGCAACGCAGAATTAATAAGACCGATAGATAATGTTAGACAAAAGGAAAGACAAACGTTTACATAGGCAATGGCTATAATTTTTGATAAGGTAGGCGATGGCTATAATGAATTTTAAAAAAGAAGCCACAAAATTTGGAAGTAAGAGAGAATACAGACAGGTAATGACAGCAATATTTTAACAGATTATCAAGCGATTAACGTACTGTGATATGAGCCAAGTACTTCTACTAGATTGAGGACACTGACTCGTTACAAAAATGATGTTTTTCCTGTTAATTATGCACACCACTTTTCGCCATTTAATTTCGTTTGTATAAGTAATACTTTGCCGTTTGCATCAAAATTTTCGCAAATCTTTGAGGGGTCGTTTGGTTTGAAGAGAAGTTATGCTGGGATAGTTATCCCGCTATTATTTCTTATTGATTGTTTGGTATGTTGTATTAATCCTGGAATTTTACTGAGGATAATATCTGGAGATTACTATTTCACCCTCTAGCAGGTAAAAGTTATCTTCAAGATTATTTGGTATGTTGTTTGATTAGTAACCAAACAAGGGATAAGGCGGTACAAATTTTTATCCCAAGATTATTTTTGCTTATCCATCACACCGAACGTCCCCCTGAAAGTGCAATAATAGCCACGCTTCCACACAAAAGACACACCAACAGTAGCAGTCCAACAGAAGCTTATAAATAAACGAACTTATAATTATATAGCCATGTAAAAAAGGCAGCCAAGTCCACTAAGCTCCCACTATGCGCCGGGTCCGGAGAAGGGCCGGACCACAAGGGTCACACAGCCTTACCCACCTTCATGTCTGCAAGAGGCTGTTTCCATGGCTCGAAATAAACTATTATGAATTCACAGCAAGAAAGGTCCAACTAAACAAGTCCCTCCCCCCTCCCCAACCCCCTTAACCCCCCNACACACACAAAAAGAATAATTATTAGTAGAAAAACAAATTATTGAGCCAAACAAGTTAAAGATCGGATCTTGGAACCAAAAATACAATAATAATACCAAGTGGGTGTTCCAATTTGAAGGAGCTTTTGGCCATGGTGATGAGTAACTTAGGTTATCTCTGCAAATAACAGATATAAAAGGAAATTAGGGTTTTGCCGGAAAAGGGAAAAGAAAGGAACTTGAAAGGGAGGAAGATGAAAGGATCTTACCGAAGAAATTCGTCAATTGTGAAGGTTGAACAATCAAAACTCTTTATCAATTGTCACTTTATGCTACGATGCCGTTTTGAACTAGTATTCCTTTTAGCATATTTTATGTGACATTTTTTGTGTTGGAAATTTAAACTTCTTAATTTTGACTGTCAATGGTTCGGTTCGGCTGGTTATTTTATAAAATTTGTATCATATCAATTTTTTGGTTATTTTATTATGTATAACCAAAATTAGACTTTTCAAAACCGTTTCAATCATGTCAGTTTTTCTTCGGTATCGGTACGGTTCGGTTAATTTTCGGTATTTTTTTAAATGTCATGTAAAAGACATTAGTAGAAGTAGAATGCAATAACATACATACTTTTATAGGAATTCGTAAAACTCTCTATACGTTTTTGATGTTTAAAGGGATGAATTAAGAAAACATGAAAGATGACTAGAGTATAGATCCATCAACTATTCTACAGCAGCGTAAAAGAAACTAAGCAAAAACAAAGAAAATATAAATCACATGATTAAAGAGATCTTAACCAAGCTGAGACCCAAGAATAAAGTCTATGGAAGATTCAATACTCAGAAAGATAAATCTAAATCATACAAAAGGAAACATATTCAATACGTTGTAGTTTTCGACTCATAATCGCTAGAATACCTTGTGTCTTGCTAGTGAATATACTGAAAATAATTTAGTTTTAATATGAGCAGCATAATAGATTTAGCAATTAAGATTTTGAGTTTAATTACTTGTTGGCTTGTAACCATTTTTACAATTCCAAGGTCCACTAAAAATTTTAATGTTTTATTAATTTTAAACTTAATATATAAATATATTTTCTACACGTAAATTTATTTGTATGCGGTCGGTATTTTTTTGGTTAATTTTTACAAAAGAAAAAATCTATCCTAATTATCGGTACAGTTATATTTTATATAAAAACCTACAGTTTTATTTAAAGAAACCTGAAAATTGATCTGGTGCGGTACGGTTTGGTTGATTTAGTCGGTTTTTTAATATCCATTGACACCCTTAATTTGAACAATAGAATTTTTTAACTTTTCGAAATAAAATTTATATATTTAAAAATTAAGTAAAAAATATTATAAGTCACAATAATTAATAATTTAAATATTTAAAAGACATATAAAAAAATTATGGTCAAAATAATTTGTTTGATTTTATTTTTGAGTCAAACACCTTCGTATAAATTAGGACGAAGCGAGAATTTTCTTTTCCCTTTATCTATTTTGGTTTCTTTCGACTAATCTACTCTACTTGTTGTAGCACGTTATGTTCTAAGTTACAAACAAGATCTATATATGTCAACAGTAACAAGAAACAGGCCAATACATTGAATGACGGCTTCTCTTATTTATTTATTTTATTTTATTTATTTTTCACTCGGTATTCAAAACGTGTATTAACGTCCAACATAATTAATCTGATTTGCACTAAAAGAGGATCTATTAAAAGAAAAGTACTTTTTATACGGATTTTTTTCATTCTCAAATACAAATCCAAGACTCATATCAAATCTATATTTATATCTATATTTATACTAGTTAATTTATCCGCGCTTCGCACGATTAATATATAAAATAATTCATACTACAAAATATAAACAAATATATGTAATGTAAGATATACATCCACGAAAATTAAAACCCAATCGTAATACTCCATTAATTATCATAAAACTAATATTTATTGAAGACGTTTGGTCTTATATATCTCCTGTCATATTTTTATTTAAATATTACTTATCAATAATATTAATTAGTGTAAAGCAAAAAAAAAAAGTAATATCTACTGAAGACCTTTGGACTTATGTAACTCCTCTCGCCTTTCATAATTAAATGTTATTCATAAATAAAATTTATTATAAAATGTATTGGATTAGATAGTAGTAAAACTTATGAAATTTAATAAATTGTCTTCCATTAAATAAAAAGAAAATATGAAATGAAAAGAGTAGAAATTAAAAAAAGGAATTGAGAATGAAGTGACATTCGAAGTTATGGCGTCCCTTTGTTATCTTTTTCTTCTCCCAATTCTTTGCAAAATTTTCTATTCATAACACTCATCCTATAATTGAAAAACAAAATCAAATCATCAAAATAAAAAATAGAAAACCTTCCAAGTACCCGAGAAGCAAATGGTTTGAAAAAGTAGAAGGAGAAAACTTATTTTTATGTGCATAGACAAAATTTGATGATTTAACCCGAAAAGATGCTGAAAAGAAAGAAATTGTTACCCGAGGAATGAAGACTTTCATCGGAATCTGTGGATTTGTTGGACTTTGTTATACATCTATTAAAAAAACTACAAAATCAATTTTTTAAGGAAAAAACAAAAAAAGATTTTGATATGAAAATTTACCTTCTCACAAATTAAGCAATGTACATGATTGCATCCCTTCTAACACGACTTATTCTTAAAATTCAAAATGAATAATGAAATATAGAACAGAAAATAAAATCCTACAACTTACTTGGATCAAATAAATAAAAGAAAGTAAAAATCCAAAACTCATCTTGCTTCTAATTCTTTACAGTGTCGAATATCTTGGAGACATAAAGTATCATGTCATCAGAAAATGAAAAGAAAAAAAAGGAAAAAATTCATTAAAGGGAGGTGGATGTATAAAGAGTATATTAATAAGTAACATCTTATAAATACTCGTTGATAAAAGTTCAAAGAAGACCACGCATGGAGAAAAAAAATGCAAAATCTAGCAAATAAGAACAAAAAGAAAGCCAGTCTACATCCAACAAAAGAATTAACAAGAGTGTCTTCGTGTAACGACCCGACATGTCGTTTTGCTTTTTAGAATCTCGTGTCCCTTAATAAGACTCCCCGTACTTGCTTTTATTGATCTATGACTTGCGGGGATGATTGGTTCGGGATTTGGAAGAGTTTGGATTGGAATCGGAACACTTGGTTCCTTAAAGTTGGCTTAAACGGTCAAGTTTGACTTCGGTCAACATTTTGACTAAACGACCTCGGAATAGGGATTTGACGGTTCCAATAGGTTTGTATGATGATTTCGGACGTGGACGTATGTTCGGAATGGGTTTCGGATGACCCGGGAGCGTTTCGGCGCCAAATAGTGAAAATATGATTCTTGAAGTTTTAGAAGTTCTATAAATGTGGTTTGAGACGTGTTTTGGTGATATCGAAGTCCAAACAGAATTCCAAGACCGGAAATAGTTCCGTAATATCATTTAGGACTTGCACGCAAAATTTGGTAGCATTCCGAGTAGTATAAGTACGCTTCGGCATGTTGGAAGTAAATTAAAGAACTTAAAGTTCATAAGTTTGATTTAATTGGTTTTAGGGTGTGATTCTTAGTTTTAATGTTGTTTCGGGCGTTCCGAAGGTTCGAGCGAGTCTGCTTTATGATTTAGAACTTGTTGGAATGTTTGGATGGGGCCTCAGGGCCCCCCCGGATGCCATTCGGATGTCGCGCGAGTCGAGTCCAAGCTCAAAATGAGATGCTGGTGCACCAGTTCTGGTGCGACCGCACCTGCGGTTGGGCAGCCGCAGGTGCGGGCGATGTTGCGCAGATGTTGCCTAAGAAGCGGAGCCAAGGTTTCGCGGATGCGGTCTCTTATCCGCATATGCAGGACCGCAGGTGCGTACACCTGTCCGCAGGTGCGGCCCTAGCGAGCCCTCCCTCTTTTCGCAGATGCGGACGATGGTCCGCAGAAGTGAGACCGCAGGTGCGGTCCACGAGCTGCAGATGCAAAAATCGGTAAAGGCAGTGGCCTTCATTTAATACGGGAATTTGTCATTTTTGACTCACTTCACTCAACACTTGGGCGATTTTGGAGCTTCAAAAGGGGAGATTTCCACCTAGCTTTGTGAGGTAAGTAATTCCTACATCATGTGAGTTTAAACATAGTTTATGGGTAGATTACCACATGTAAATTAGTAAAAATTATGGGTTTAGAGTAAAACTTAGGATTTTGATAAAAATAAGATTTAACCATGAAATTAGTTATGGAATCTAGTTCAAATCATATATTATTGATCCTAAGATTATGGGTAACAACTTTCTTTAAGAATTTCCGAAATCCGAGCATGTGGGCCCCGAGGTGAATTTTAGGAATATTACAAATTAGCTTGGGTAATCACTTAAATGATGAAATTATGAACTTTTGAGCATAGATTGATTAGTTTATGTAATGTTTGGCTAGTTTCGAGTTGTTGGGCGTCAAATTTGGAGGTTTGAGCGCATTCTTGAATCAGGAAGTAGGCTTGATATGAGGTAAGTCTCCTTTCTAATCTTGTAAGAGGGAATTGTCCCCATAGGTGAAATAATTAATTGTGTGCTACTATTGTGGGGGCTACGTATACACGAAGTGACGAGAGTGTGTGTGTAGCCACTAAAATTCTAAGTCCGGGTATTCTAGGATCCAAAAGCATGCTTATTTGCCGTACTTGTAAATGTTATTGATAAACTTAAAAGGCTTAAATCGTGTCGAACTTGGTGAATATATTTCTAAAGTACTAAGCATCACTTTCTTGACTGTTAAAAGAGAAATTGTCATTTCTTGAATAATTTTCCCATAATGAAGTCTTGAATTAGTTATTTGAATGTGTGTATATATAAGTACCTGCGTCGCATGTATGATTCGCGAGTGGGGTAACTCTTTTATTTATATTTGACCGTGTTGCATGTATGATTCGTGAGCGGCGTAATAAATACATCTATGGTTCGCGTCGTTTGACCCTCCGGCAATGCACATTTATTATTTTATTGGACCGGGTCGTACGTCCTCGGCATTATATGCGCATGTTATTGGTTGGCATTTTTCCGTTATTTTAACTACTTAAATGCCTTGCAAAATAAATTGTCAACTGAAATGATAGAAATTGTAATACATACATTTATGGAAAGACTTGTCATTTTATATTGTTAAATCTTGATATTCATGCTTAGCCTCATTCTTAAATATAATGTTTGACCCTAGTAAGTGTCAAGTCGACCCCTCGTCACTAATTCTTCGAGGTTAGGAGGGATACTTACTGGGTACATATTGTTTATGTACTCATACTACGCTTATGTACTTAACTGTACAGGATCTGAGGCAGGTGCATCTAGCTACCCGTCCGGAGCGCGTTCTTGATATCTAGACCGAGATTCCACGGTGAGCTACTCCTTTTCTGATGTCGTTCAGCAGCATGTTGGAGTCTCTCTTTTGTTATTCGCTGTCTATTCTGTTTCAGTCAGTAGAGTAGTTATATTCTTTTGTATATTCTATTAGATGCCCACATACTTGTGACACTAGTTCATGACACACACATTGGTAGATTATTCTTTTGGAATGTATTTACTTAATTTGACTTCTTTTGGTAATTTCAATTCAACTTGCTTTAATGATTCGTTATTTTCGAATGCTTCTTAATTTAAGCTGAGTAAATGTTGGAAATATTTTTGGTAAAAATAAATGGGATTCACCAGCTGATAAGTGTTGGCTTGCCTAACATCGACGTTGGGCGCCATCGCGATCTAAGATGGAATTGGGTCGTGACAACATGGGATCAGAGCACTAGGTTCACGTAGGTCTCACAAGTAATGGGCAAATCTAATAGAGTCTTGCGGATTAGTACAGAGACGTCTGTACTTATCTTCGGGAGGCTATATGGTGCTAAGAAACTACTCTTTATTCATTTCCTATCATGCAGTTGATGGTGTACTAAATTTCATTCTTCTATTCTCTCACAGATAGTGAGGATGCGTACGACTGATGTCCCAGACCCGGGAGGAGTTGCTCCCCCGTTGCTAGAGGTCGAGGCAGAGGTCGGGGGAGGGCACTGACCTGAGGTAGGGGACGAGGGCGTCCCCGAGCTGCCGCAGTTGCACCACCAGTGGGTCCAGCAGAGGATCATATTATTGAGGAGCAAGGAGAGGTGCCTGCAGAAGAGCCTGCCCCAGTGGATTTTATGATAGCGCCGGGCTTCCATGATGTCATGGGTCGTATGATGCGGTTCATGGACACTATGACTTAGGTTGGTTTTATTTCCAGCAGACCCGGCCATATTTCAGGCGGGAGGGGGAGCACAAACCTCTACTGCCTAGGCCCCAGGACATGCAACTGCGGTATATCAGACTCCGAGTACACCACCCGCGGATGGGGCCCAGCCAGTTACAGCAGTAGCACCTGAGCCTAGGCCAGCTGCGGATGGCGATCCGCAGAAGTTGTTAGATAGATGGACCAGGCTACACCCTACTGTCTTCGGAGGTGAGCATCATGAGGATGCTCAGGATTTCATTGATATGTGCTGGGACAAACTGCACAACATGAGGATACTGGAGTCTCATGGGATTGACTTCACTACTTTCCAGCTGGAGGGCAGGGCCCGTAGATGGTGGCAGTCTTATGTTCTTGGTAGACCAGCGGATTCTCCTCCCATTACTTGGGAGCAGTTCACTCAGCTTTTCTTGGACATGTATATTTCACCCTCCGAGAGGGAAGAGCTACAGTACCAATTTGAGCAGCTTGAGCAGGGTCATATGTCAGTGACCGACTACGAGGCGAGGTTTTCTAAGTTGTCTCGTCATGCACTCATGATCCTTCCTACTAACGCAAAGAGAGTGCGGAGGTTTGTTGCAGGATTGCACTCTAGTGTTACGGCCAACATGGCTCGAGAGGTTGAGATAGTGACTCCTTATCAGCTGGTAGTGGAGATTTCTCGTAGGATTTAGTTACCGTCTGAGGAGTAGGGAGCAAGGGCAGCAGAATAAGAGGGCCCGATTTTCTTGAGAGTTTAGAGGTGCCCCGGCTAGGGGCCTAGGTCAGTTTGGGAGGGGCCAGCTCAGCAAGCCCCCATATTTAGCACCACCACCACCTTCTCGAGGTGCTCTAGTGAGGCCTTATTTCAGTGCGATGCCGGAGAGTTCATATCGCCCACCATCCATTCAGGGTGTCTCTGGCGGGTATTCTGGTCATCAGGGTTCTTCCAGTGCTTATTTGAGTGCCATGCCAGAGAGTTCATACCGTCCTCCAGCCATTCAGGGTTTCTCCAGTGGGTATTCCGGCCATCAGGGTCAATTTTTAGGGCAACAGTCTATAACGCCGAGAGGTTGCTATGAGTGTGGAGATCCGGGTCACATGAAGAGGACTTTCCCCAGACTTTGAGGGAAGGCAATGTAGTAGAGTCATCATCATATGATTACAGCACCGACTGTCCGACCGCCCAGAGGCGGGGGACAGGTCGGTAGGGGGCGTCCTAGAGGTGGAGGCCAGGCAGGGAGAGTTCAGCCAGCTGTTGTTCAGTCAGGTGGAGGCCATCCAGCCGGCGCTCCAGCCAGATTCTATGCTTTTCTAGCCAGACCAGATGCATTGGCCTCAGATGTCGTTATCATAGGTATTATTTCCATCTGTGGTAGGGATGCTTCTGTATTATTTGATCCAGGGTCTACCTATTCATATGTATCATCTCTATTTGTTCATTTCCTCGATATTCCTAGTGAATCCCTGGGTACTCCTGTTTATGTGTCCACTCCCGTGGGTGATTCTGTGGTCGTGGATCGGATCTATCGGTCCTGTGTGGTCGCATTCTGTGGTTTCGAGACTAGAGTAGACCTCTTGTTACTTGATATGACTGACTTTGAGGTCATCCTGGGCATGGACTGGTTATATCCTTATCACACCATCTTATATTTCCATGCCAAGACTGTTACTTTAGCCATGCCCGAGTTGCCGAGATTGGAGTGGAGAGGTTCCTCAGTTAGTGCAGCTAGTCGGTTTATTTCTTTTCTAAAGGCTCGACGCATGGTCGAGAAGGGTTTCTTGGCTTATCTAGCTTATGTGCGAGACACCACCGCAGAGTCTCCAACGATTGATTCAGTACCAGTAGTCCGGGAGTTCGCCGATGTGTTTTTTTCTGACCTTCCAGGCGTGCCACCAGATCATGATATTGATTTTTGCATTGACTTGGCTGCAGGAACCAACCTATATCCATTCCACCATACCGTATGGCTCCGAAATAATTGAAAGAATTGAAAGAACAACTTGAGGAGTTGCTAGCTAAGGAGTTTATCAGACCGAGTGTATCACCTTGGGGGTGCTCCAATGTTATTTATGAAGAAGAAGGATGGTACTATGCGGATGTATATTGACTACCGCTAGTTGAACAAAGTTACCATTAAGAAAAAGTACCCGTTGTCGTGCGTAGATGATTTGTTTGAACAGTTGCAGGGTGTTAGGGTGTTTTCCAAGATTGATTTGAGATCGGGGTACCATCAGCTGAAGATTCAGGACTCAGATGTTCCGAAGACTGCCTTCCGTACTAGATATGGCCATTATGAGTTTCTTGGGATGTCTTTTGGTTTGACAAATTCCCCAACGGCGTTTATGGATTTGATGAACAAGGTGTTCAAGCCTTATATTGACTCCTTTGTCATTATCTTCATTGATGACATCTTGATCTACTCACGTTGCCTTGGGGAGCACAAGCAACATTTGAGAGTAGTGCTCTAGACTTTGCGGGAAAAGAAGTTGCATGCTAAGTTCTCCAAGTGTGAGTTTTGGTTAGATTCTATGGCATATTCTTGGGGAATGTGGTATTCAGAGAGGGTATCAAGGTGGATCCCAAGAAGATTGAGGCGGTTCAGAGTTGGCCTCGCCCTACTTCAGCGACCAAGATCAGGAGTTTCTTGGGATTGGCAGGTTATTATCACCGGTTTGTGGAGAGATTTTCATCCATTGCAGCCCTCTAACTAGATTGACCCAGTAGGGTGCCCCGTTCCGATGGTCCGACGAGTGTGAGGCGAGTTTTCAGAAGCTCAAGACGGCTTTGACCACGACACCAGTCCTAGTGGTGCCTTCCGGTTCAGGGATGTATACAGTTTATTGCGATGCTTCACGTGTTGGTTTGGGGTGTGTATTGATGCAGGAGGGACGAGTTATTGCATATGATTCATGTCAGTTGAAGGTCCATGAGAAGAACTACCCCGTGCATGATTTGGAGTTGGCAGCGACCGTTCATGCTCTTAAGATTTGGAGGCATTACTTGTATGGAGTGTTTTGTGAGGTCTATACCGACCACTGCAGTTTACAACACTTGTTCAAGAAAATAGATCTTAATTTGAGGCAACGTAGGTGGCTTGAGTTATTGAAGGATTATGACATCACCATTCTTTATCATCCAGGCAAGGCGAATGTGGTTGCAGACGCATTAAGCAGGAAGGCAGAGAGTATGGTAGCTTGGCATTCATTTCAGCGGAGGAGAGGCCACTAGCCTTGGACATTCAGTCCTTGGCTAAACAGAATTGTGAGGCTGGACATTTAAGAGCTCAGCCGAGTTCTTGCGTGTGTTGTCGCTCAATTTTCATTATTGGGGAAAATCAAGGCTCGACAGTTTGATGATCCGCACTTGGCAGTTCTCAAAGAGACGGTACAACAAGGTAGTGCCAAGGAGGTTTCTATTGGCGAGGATGGTGTCCTGCGACTTCAGGGTCACCTATGGCCTGAGGGAGAGGATTCTAGAGGAGGCACACAGTTCCCGGTATTCTATTCATCCAGGTGCTATGAAGATGTATCATGACCTGAGGCAACATTATTGGTGGAGGTGAATGAAGAAATACATAGTGGAGTATGAAGCTAGATACCTAAATTGCCCGCAGGTTAAGTATGAGCACCAGAGGCCAGGAGGTCTACTCCATCAGATGACTATACCTGAGTAGAAATGGGAGCGCATCACTATGGACTTCGTATTTAGGTTGCCACAAACTTTGCGGAAGTTCGATGCAGTATGGGTTATTGTTAACAGACTGACCAAGTCGGCACACTTCATTCCAGTAGCCACTACTTATAATTCAGAGAGGTTGGCCAGATCTACATTCGGGAGATAGTTTGGTTGCACGGTGTGCCTGTGTCCATCATATCAGATAGAGATTCTTAGTTCACTTCGCATTTCTGGAGGGCCGTACAGAGTGAGTTGGGCACCCGTTTAGAGCTCAGCACAACATTCCACCCACAGACAGACGGGTAGTCGGAGCGGACATATCAGATACTGGAGGACATGCTAAGGCATGTGTGATTGACTTTGGAGGGCAGTGGGATCAATTCTTGCACTTGGCCGAGTTTGCTTACAACAACAACTATCAGTCCAACATTGAGATGGCTCCATTTGAGGCTTTATATGGTTGGCGATGTCGTTCTCCCATCGGGTGGTTTGATCCTGGCGAGGCTAAGTTATACGATATTGATTTGGTAAAGGATGCCTTGGAAAAGGTAAAGTTGATTCAGGAGAGGCTTCGCACGGCTCAGTCTAGGTAGAAGAGTTACGGGGATCAGATTGCGTTGTGACACTTCCTTTTTTCCGATAAGGGTGCAGATAAGGGAGTTTTTCCAATTTAAGTGACATAATCGAATTTGGGATTATTTATTTAATTTTCAGAGTCGCCACCCGGATTTCTTATGGTGTTCCGGGACACCATTTATTTTTAATATCCTAAATTGAGGAAATTTTGACTCCGTTTAAAAAGTCTGCGAACCAGAAGACCGGGTAAGAAATTCTGTTAACCCAGGAGAAAGTGTTAGGCACTCCCGAATTCCGTGGTTCTAGAACGGTCGCTTAATGATTTATACTTGGCCTAAATTGTTTAATTACTGATTTTAATACCTATATGCATTTACATTTATACCGCTTCTTATTATTCATTTGTATTTAAAGAATTATCTTAAGACGGGTTACATATGCATATACCCGCTTGAATTGATGCGTCAAAAATCATGTCACGCGGACGTGTACATAATTCATGACACCTGATTTATTTAGGAAAATAGTCAAAGTCGCGCAAGCGCGTATTTTGGTTTTAAAAATCGGGACCGCGTCACGCAAACATGTACGCAATCATTGAAATAATTTAAATCCGCTCCTAAAAGTATCTCTACGAATGTTAATTTTAACCTTTAATGTCACGTAAATGTGTACACAATTTTAAGAAAAATATTTGTTACTAGAAAAGTTGTTCTATATTAGAAGTTACGGGAACGTATACCCGTTTAGTTTGGTGTGTCGAAAGTCATGTCACACGCACATGTACATAATTTACGACACTTAATTATTTAAGAAAGTCTGGCCAAAGTTGTGCAAACGCGTACTTCCATTTATTTTGGAAAATCATAATTATGTCAGGCGAACGTATACATAATCACGATGATAATTATAGTACGCCTAAAGAAAATTATGATATTCATCAATTGATTTCCTATTTGAGATTAATTTTAAGAGGTCCGTCATTTATAGAAATTGTTTGAACAAGTCGCGATGTCGCGCATTTGTCGTTCTTGGACACGTTGCAAACCGCACCACATAAAATGCACCCGCAATTTACAACATGTTGATTTTAATTAATATTAGAGGTTGTGGCCGTAAACCCACATTCCCTCCCATCAATAGAGCACCGATTTGCCTTTACCATCACAATAATTTTAGGATTGACATTTGAATTAAATAGTAGAAAACTACCAACATAAGAATGCACAAATATTGTTATCAAATATTGTTGGTACTACCGTGTTCACAATCAGAAATTAGAAAACTGTTAGAAGAAACAGAAAATCT
>MDKJ01278683.1:0-11677 GCA_005239525.1 Nicotiana knightiana
GGATTATATTTGCAACGCCCGCTTAGTCTTCTACAAGACATAGTTGAGCGTGATCAGTACCACACCGGTACTAAACCAATATAAAAATTGATCTGCCGTTTTTACCTTTCTGTTCATTCAGTTCATTCCAACTAAAAATATTCATTGTGCAAAGTCTAGCCGACTAAACTTACGCTTAGTCAACCAAGACTATTAAATAGGTTAAAATTCACCCCCCCCCCTCCCCTTGTAATTTCATAATTTACCCCTGAGCATGATTAATCCTGGCACGTACATGCACGTTCGCCACCTCATATATGCACCACCTCCGCATGTAGAAAACAATGGCAATTAGTAGGAAAAAATCCTCCAACAATGTTATGCAAGACACTTACCTCAAACAAGCCAACACTAGAAGTGTCATCCCGCTCAAATCATCCTTCGAACGGCTCAAAACTAGCCAAAAGAAACTCAAGAACATCAAACAATGCCAAAGGGAACAAACCCAATCGATAAAAGTCGAATATTAATCAAAAGCCCTAAAGTCAACCAAAAAGTCAAACCCGAACCCGCACCTCGGAACCCGAAAAAACTTATAAAATTTAATATCTCATTCAAATACGAGTCCAACCATACTAGTATCACTCAAATCCGACTCTGAATAGATGTTTAAAACTCAAATTTTCACCTTATGAAATTTTAGGCAAAACCCCCAAATTCCTCTTTGAAATTCATAATCCAAATGTCAAAAACAAAGATAAATCCATGAAGTATAATTGAAACTGAGTAGAGAACAATTACACCAATCCATATGGTGAAGATCGCCTCCGAAATCGCCCAAATCCGAAGTCTCCAACTCAAAATATGACAAAGAGAACCAAACTTTGATATATAATGAGTCTACCCAGAAATTTCTCATTTGTAGACAAAATGCCGCACCTGCAGCCTCACATTTACGAGCTAAAATATCGCATATGCGACTTCAACTTAAAGAACCATGATTGCACCTGCAAAACACCTTCCGCGCCTGCGACTCTGCAGAAGCCTATGCACCACCGCAGAAGTGGACACCCAGCTCACGTCCATTCTGTTAACTTCAAGGTTTCACGTATTAATTTTGATGATAAGAAACCAGCATAATTATTAATCAAAGAATATTTAGTTTTGGTAATCTTATTTTTGTACAGATTTATTCAAGAAAGAAGATGCTGGTAAAGATCCAAACAAATATGGGAAAGAGAATATCATGTGAAGAATTTATCAAGGAAGATTATTTTTAGAAAATTAATCTCCAAGCATCATAGAAGGAATAATATTTGAAAGTGAAATTTCAAATATTTAATGACTTAATACAATATCAAAAGAAGAATCTACAGAAATTATGGATGGAAAATTTTTCAACATCTTGAAAGGAATGTTGCTAAAATTATGGAGAAGATCTATTATTTTGTGGAAGGAAGATACTATATGGAAGAGATACTACAAGGCCAAGGAAGAATATATTTTTATGGAAAGAAAATATATTACGGGAAGAGATTATTTTCAAGATTAAGAAAAGAGTCAAAGATATATTGAGATCTATCAGAAAAGGAAAGAAGTACGAGGAAGCAAAGGAAAAGAATCTCAAAATACACTTCCTAAGGAAAGAAGATCTGCATCGTACATAATATTCTAGAATCAAGGATTTTATTATACTAGAAAAAATAAGGAACCTCCAAATAATAATGATCCTACAAAGAAGGAAGATTTGAGAAAGCTAAGTCAAATGGACAATACTGCAAGAAAGAAAAAAATATTTCAAATGGAGAACTTGCAAAGACAGAAAAGTCAGATTCAATAGGACACAGATGGAAAGTTTGAAAAGTCCGGGGATAACTGCTGACTCAGCACTAGTTATGGAAAATAATCATTAGTGATATGAAAAATCACTATAGTGTACGGTTTGAAATTAATTGCAAGGCAAAGGAAGAGAATCTCATCAGTATCTAATCTTTAAAGGAAAGAGGATCATGCTTACATTGAAAGAAAGCCAATTCCTCCAGTACACATGGAAACGTCCAATTTCATATAAAAGACTAGATGGGAAATATTTGAAGACTTTAAATATGGAATGATCAATCATGGAAGAATCCAATGATTCTGCCAAATTCAAAGAGGTCATAAATGAAGCAACGGCTACAAGAAAGATTAAGGAACAATCTTCAAAAATCTCTTGGGTTATGCCAAAACCTAATCACAAGAAAGTATATAAATAGTAGCGCTAAGAAGAAGAAAGTACACAACCTTCTATACAATTGTCTACTCAACTACAAGTTCTTTGTTCTACTCTTAAAAGCATTGTAATTCACTTTTAGTAGATTTACTGTATACATAAAAGAGAGAAGACAAACAGAAAAATATTGGAGAGGCAGTGTGTCCTAAGATGTTGTGTCATTGTTCGTTTCTTTGGTGAGTGAAAGAAAACCAAAGGGCCATTTTTGGTGATCGAGTGAAAACCAATCTTTGTTCGTCGTTGGTGAGCGAGTGAAAACCAACCCTATAAACGTTGGTGGTGAACGTTGAAAATCACACAAGTTGTACTAAACTCATATTACAAAAAGATCAAGAGATAATACCCTTGCAACCTAAGGAGACTGGAGTAGGACAGCACATGGGTTGCGAACCAGTATAAAAATACCTGGTGTCATTTACCTTACTGCTTTCATATTTTATCATAAGTAATTACTTTTTTGTTGAGATTAGTATTTGATTGAATCGAAGTACTAACAATATTGTGCAGACTGTCTCTGTATAAGTCGACTAGGTCTGAGGAGTAGTTGACTAGAAATTTAAGAAGGCTACAATTCACCCCTCCTCCTCTTGTACTTTCACATTCTCGCAGAAGCGTTCCAAACCCCGCAAAAGCGCTTACACATATGCGCTTATTCCTCCGCATAACAAGAAACTCACCAAGACATCTTTGATTCGTAGAAGCGAGAATTCTATCGCATAAGCGCATCCGAACCTGCGGCCAATTATGCGCATGTGCGATGAACCAGCACCAGAATTGCCAACATGACCAAAATAATCTGAAATAAACCCGAGCCCCCTCGGGACCCCATCCAAATATGCCAACAAGTCCTATAACATAATACGGACTTAATCGACGCCTCAAATCACGCATAACAACATCAAAACCACGAATCACACCTCAAATCGAACTTAATGAATTCAATTTTCAAAACTCGTGCCGAACCATATCAAATCAACTTGAAATGACCTCAAATTTTACACACAAATTCCAAATGACATATCAAACTTATTCCAACTCCCGGAATCAAATTCTGAACCTGATATCATCAAAGTCAACTTTTGGTCAAACTTATGAACATTCTAAAATTTTAAATTGCCAACTTTCGTCAATTAATGTCAAAACCTTCAAGAAGCACCCCAAATGTAAATTTAGGCATACTCCCAAATCCTAAAATTACCATCCGGACCTAATGGAACCATCAAACCTCCAATCCGATGTCGAATACACAAAAGTCAAACTTGGTCAACTCATCCAACTTAAAGCTTCTAACGTGAGAATCATTCTTGCGAATCAATCTCGAATCACCTGAAAACCAAAACCGACGATTCACACAAGTCATAATATGTCATATGAAGCTACTGATCAAGACTTCAAACCACTGGACGGAATACAAATGCTCAAAACGATCGGTCGGATCATTACACATTCTCAGAAGCGTATACTTCTCTGAAGCGCATGACTTCACCCATGAAGCACTAACCCCTTGCTTTGCATCGTAGTGATGAGGCAATTTCTTTTAATAACAATATGTTGAATGAATATTAAAGTAGCTCTTTTGAATTTATGTAGCTACAAATCTTCTCAATATTATCCTGACAATTCTTTCGAGTTTGACTAGGTTCTGCAACCACAATTTTGTTTTTTTTTTTCACTTTCCCTATAAGTTTCTGTCCTTTGGTTGAATGCTTTTGCATAGAAAGCGCAATTACAGAAGTTGAAGCATTCTCTGCTGTTGCAACTTGTGAAATCAAAACTCCAAGCCCTCTCAATTATATATCGGATTTGTTTGCTGTTGTTGTTATTTTCCTGTTTTATTGGACCTTTTGTTTTTTTTATAATTGACAACAGTTGTCAAAAGTTGCTATTAGCTTATAATCTCTTCTGTATGGTGCTTCAGCGACGAGCCAGTGACTGGTCTCACAATGCGTGCTGTATTCACTTAAGAGCTCGCCATTAGTTGTTCCTGCTTCACTCTGTGAATAAAGTGGCTCAATGTCTTCCATACCCTTTCTTAGAAGAGGGGTGATGCATATTGATGCATGGGTTAACGGAGATGCAGAGGCGGATTCAGGATTTAATGTTTATAGGTTCTTATATCGATCTTAAGTAAATATACAATAAATAACTGGGTTCACAATCAGGGTATATGCAAAAGCTACTGGGTTCACGGGAACCCATGTATAATAGGGTAGATCCGCCCCTGGGGAGATGCATATTAACTTTGTCCTGTTTTTATATCTTGTATTCACAATTTTCTAAGTTCTAAATTTTGTAAACTACCAGAATAACCAATCTAATATTTCTTTTCAGGTTAACATAATCAAGAAGACTAGAGTTAGTGAAGTTGGCACAAAGAAAAAGAAGCGGGTAAGTTTGAAAAAAGTATCCTCCTTTTCAAAGGGAACCTTCATATTATAGTTTGCAAAACTTATATAACATTCATTAATTTTCATCTCAATATATCATTTACGGAAACTAATATTTCAAAATTCAACCTTCCCCTCTCCCACATCCCCCCAACAAAAAAAAATATCTTCACCTACATTATGATATTACAATATTTCAGTTGTTTGGGTTTGGATGGTTGCGTTCACTTTCTTGAATTTTTCGCTTTATGCTATCTAATTTTTTCTCTCTTCAGCTGCTAATCCGACATTTTGCTATGTTGTAAAAGATATGTCACTAATTTTTTTAATGACATTCACGTAAAGTGGATACGATATTTTGTATATGTTGCGAATTTTCTTATTGACATTTACCAAAACGTTGGAAATTTTAATACGACATTTTGTGAAGATCATACGTAAATGTCGTATTTTTTAGTAACATCATTCGAAATGTCAAAAATTTTAAGTGACATTTCCTAGACGTCGTAAACTAAATGTCGTAACATTCTTACCGATATTTACCTAAATATCATAAATTAAATGTCAAAAAAATTTATTGACATTTAGCTAAATATTGTAAAGTAAGTGTCATAAATTTCTTATCGATATTTATTTAAATATCGTAAAATAAGTACCATAATTTCTTAAAATAGCATAATACGATATTTATTAAATTTTGTGATATCTCCACTTTCTTGTAGTGCATGGATTAAAAAAGAGCATTAGAAAGAAGTAACGAGTAAATATGGTGTAGCTTTTGAGTGGAACTAATATAAAGAAGAAACGTGCATTTGTATCTTAAAGAAAACTCCACTAGGGACGAGGGCAAAATACAAAAAGAAAAATAAAGAGTAACTCGCTAATTCTATCCATTGATCAACGCTTGTTAAATTTGATCTTCTGTCCGTGGAACAAGCAAGATCAAAAAATCAGTAATAGCGCCAAAGTGTCCTATTTGTGCAAAACCAAAGAAGCATATTTGTTTTCCAGCAGCCAAACCTAAAGCTAATTCTTTCAATTCAACCAGGTCTCGAGGCATCACCTTATCGGTAATCCATAATTGTAATTTCAAATTAGCAATTTATCTAAATCATTAAATGAAAAAAGGAAAGCAATACCTTACTGTCATTTATTTTGATAGACAATGTTGTATATTTGGAAGTTAATTCCATAACCTGTTTTTATTTCTTCATTGTTTGTTCTGTGATCCCCTCGTAGCCCTTTCATAGGACGATAGAGAAACCCGTTGAGTTAACAACCAATTACTTTTTTTATTCTTTTATAAGCTAATAACCAATTACTCACAAGTTAAATCAAAAGATCAAAGCAAATGTAATACTGATAGCGTACTTGATCTTTACATATTTAATATATTTAACTTGTTATAATATATTATTATCTTATTTAATATCAATAAATTAGGCATATTATATAGTCCATAGAGGTAGTTGTTTTTGTAAGTCGTCTTAATTTGATGGTTGAAAGTAATAACTGGATTGACAGAACGAAAGTTTAACTTAATAATAACAATAATACATAATGTAGTCAGCAAATTTTGTAAATATGTCACGACCCAAAATTCAACTAGTCGTAATGGCACATAACGCAATCCACTAGATAAGTTAAATAGTAACAATCATATTCAAATGAGATTTAACTGAGAAAATAAATAATGAAATAACAGTGCATTTATACCAAATCTCAAGGACATGCAGTACGAATCATGAGCTTTGAAGATTGAGAGTTTACAAAGATGGTATGAAGTTTGAAATATATATGAACAGATTACTAATTCTAAAGCTACCAAAAACAAGAGGCAGCTCTGACCGGAACGCATGTACGTCTTCGGTGCCAGCTCCCGCCATACACAGCAACTATCAGCATCCAAAAAAAATCTGCACGCAAGGTGCAGAAGGGTAGTATGAGTATAACTGACCACATGCACTCAATAAATAACAAATCTAACCTTAGGTTGAAAGCAATGACGAGCTTGGACAACGGTCAGAGTCCAACACCAATAGTCAAGAACAACTCATAACAATATAATAAAAGTAGTACAAGAAACAACTCAAAGATATGGTGCTCAGCTCATCCATTGTTACGGAAAAATGGACATGTTTTTCAAATATAACAGTTTAATCCAAATCTTTCGAAATCACCAAAATGTGAGTATATCAGAAAACTGTGATTTTTCCCAAAGACTTTCAACAAGAGATAAAATATTTAATTTTCAGATAGAATGAGAAAAGTACATCTCTATGCCTATATGTCAAAGTGTATGTGAAGTCATGAATGTCATAATACCGTGTAGCATGAGGAAATGCATCTTTATGCATGTATGTCAAATATACATGCCGATGCAATGCATCAGAGTGATGAACTCATGTACTTATACTCTCAGAGTACTCAATCTCATTGTCTCGCACTCCTACTCATCATGCTCAATCCCTCAGCACACTCAGTCACTCGGCATTGTACGTTACCTGTTGTACCGTGCAGCCCGATCCCATCAATAATATATATAAATCCCATAGGTCCCGCTGCGACGAGCAGCCTAATCCATATAATAATAATAATAAATATAAAGTCAATATGGCATGCTGCGGCGTGCAGCCTGATCTCATCATGGATCAAATAAACTTGTTGCGGCATGCAACCCGATCCCATCAATATCACTTACAATCCAGCTCTCAGGCCCTAACTCAATCATTAATTTCTCTAAACTCTCAGGCCCTAACTCAGTCATTAATTTCTCTAAACTCTCAGGCTCACAAATCTCATGCCAATCAACACAAACAATGGTAACATATTCTGACAACAGAGACTGAGACATGACATGCAAATGAATGACTATGATTGAGTATGTAGCTATAAATTTTAAGCAAATAACTCAACAGCAGAAATGATCCAGCGAGTCTCAACAGAATAAACATATAGCCTAAACATGGTTTCTAACATGGATCACAGTCCAATTACTCTATCACGTAGAAATTTCATGGATAAAGACCAGATTAGGTAACTACACGGTACCATAGAATTTATCGAGTCACAATTTACACGGTGCACGCCCACACCCTGTCATCTAGCTTGTACGTCACCTCAACACTAAGCACATAACACGTATATTTAGGGGTTCATACCCTCAACATCAAGTTTAGAAGTGTTACTTACCTCGAACAAGCCGAATTCAATACCGAGCAAGCTAAACAATACTCTAGAAATACCATCCCGCGGGTACCGATCTCCGAAAGGCTCGAAACTAGACAAGAAAAACTTGTTATTTATCTATGTCAATATCACACCAGAGGAGAGGAAAGTTATTTAATTTACTCTAGAGATTAGTAAAATGAAAGAAGAAAGGAAGCGATTAAGGCGATACAGAAAGAAACTGTTTAAAGGGATTTGTAATGTTATACTTGTAGATTAAAAAAAATATAAAAGAGACTCTGTTTTGATGCAGTAGCCTACCTAGGTTGTCCTTCAACTAGGACACTATCTGCTTCTGCTTGTAATAATTTATCCAACTTGGGAAACTTATGTGCGCAGCGATGCGCAACTACTGGTATGACTTAATATTAATAAAATGCATCTATCGCTCCCAAACAAAAATAAAAACATAAAAGAGAAAGAGCAAGTAAAGAACTGATTTGAACAAATGGTAAAAACGGTCTTTGTTACACGAATGAAATCACAATTTTTACATAAAGAATGCACGAGTTGAGAAAAAAATTACGTACTAATTTTTAAAATATACTATAACTAGCCCAGACTTAATAAAACACTATGAAAAAAATAAAAGAAAAGAAGTAAGTGAGATTAACTAAAAAAAAAAGGGGGTCACAAATTTTTAACGCTAAAGGATCATTTCTAGTGCAAATCAAGGAGCATTACGCATTACTTCTAATAGAATATTGTACGTAACATATACAATGTTTACCCTAAAAACGGATAACAATTGAATTTAGATGTAGTTTTAAGCAAATGTGATTTCTCTCGACACAAACTGAGAAAATATATAAATTGATTTAGAAGTTGACTGTAATTTGTAAAGAAAAAATAAAGCAAACCAAATGAGACATGCAGCTTTGGCCCTCGAGACATATTACCCTCGAACCAAAGGAATGAGCAGAATGAGATATGAACAAAATAATAAAGTATAGAGAGCTTAAAGAATAGTATATTTGTTTGAATTGCGTTAATATGATGTCTTTACAAATGATTACACCCCCCCCCCCTTTATATAAACATATAGCCTAAACATGGTTTCTAACATGGATCACAGTTCAATTACTCTATCACGTAGAAATTTTATGGATAAAGACCAGATTAGGTAACTACACAGTACCATAGAATTTATCGAGTCACAATTCACACGGTGCACGCCCACACGCCTGTCTTCTAGCATGTACGTCACCTCAACACTAAGCACATAACACGTATATTTAGGGTTTCATACCCTCAGCACCAAGTTTAGAAGTGTTACTTACCTCGAACAAGCCGAATTCAATACCGAGCAAGCTAAACAATACTCTAGAAATACCATCACGCGGGTATCGATCTCCGAAAGGCTCGAAACTAGCCAAAAGAAACTCAAGAACATCAATTAATGACAAAGGAAACAAACTCAATCAATAAAGGTCGAATCTTCAATCAAATCCCAAAGTCAACCAAAAAGTCAAACTCAGGTTCGCACCTCGAAACCCAACAAAACTCACAAAATCCAATAACCCATTCAATTACGAGTCCAACCATTCTAGTTTCACTCAAATCCGACTCCGAATCGATGCTCAAAACTCGAAAATTTACTTTACGAAATTTTAGACAAAAACCCCAATTATCTTTTGAAATCATCAACCACATGCCAAAAATGAGGATATATTCATAAAATATAATTAAAACTGAGTGGATAAGTCCTACACCAATCTATATGGTGAAAGTCGCTTCAAAAATCATCTCAATCCGAGCTCCAAAGCTCCAAATATGATAAAATGACTCTAACCCCCAAAATGGGATTTAATAGACTCTGCCCGGTTATTACACTTCACGAACACGGAAAAACCCTCACATTTGCATAGAACAAATCCCATCAGCAACAATTCCTCTTATGTGAATGCGACATCTCAATCGCGAACGCGGTGGTCAATTCCCCTAAAGCTACGCGAACGTGTTCCACATTTTGCGACCGCAAAGAACAAATGCCTGACATCCCCAGGCCCTCCTTCCTCCTATGTGAACGCATCGCTAGACTCGCGAACGCGCTGAACAATTACCTCAACCTTCACGAATGCGTCTATGGACTCGCAAACGTGATGAACAATTTTCCCCAACCATCAAACATCTCTATGTGATTGCGATCCACTCTCTGCAATCGCGGACAAGGAAACAAGATGCCCAGAATTCAAATCCAGGCTATTCAGGAAGAATCGCAGCAATTCCCCAATCCTAACGAAGTAGTTCCTCCGGAATCCAATGAACAACAACGATTACTTAGAATCAGCTTGCGAATTTGTGGCACCGTAGTAGAATCATTACCAATGGCACGATGTGCGCCTAAGTGCGAAAAGACAGTGCAAGCTTTGTTATGCCGAAACCTAAATGTTAAGTCAGCAACACTTCCAAATGCCACTTCTTCCCGTCGCATCCGTCTTTAGGACGATATAGCCATAAAAATGCACGTCTTAGTGGGGAAAAGATTTTGCCCCCGGTGTAGCTCGAAAGCAGAAAGAGTCGAATTCATTCGAGAGAGCTTGGTGGTCTTAAGAGAATCTGGAAATGCCAAAATGAAGAAAAATAGTCTGAAAACAATTTGAATCACGCCCGAGCCCTTGGGATCTCGTCCGAACATTCCAAAAAGTCCCATAACATAACACAGACCTACTCGAGACCTCAAATCACCCACCCGTAACAACACTAAAACCACGAATCGCGCCTCAAATCGAACTTAATGAACTTTGAATCTTTCAACTTCCAAAACTCGTGTCGAACCTTATCAGATCAACTAGAAAATAAACTCAAACTTTTCACAAAAGTCCCAAATGACATAACGAAGTTGTTCCAATTTCTGGAACCACAATCTGACCACGGTATCATGAAATTCAACTCCCAGTCAAATTTATGAACATGTCAAACCTTCGAATTTCCAACTTTCGTCAATATGTGCCGAAACCTTCTAGAAATATCCAAATGCAAATTCGGGCATATGTCCAAGTCCAAAATCACCATCCGGAACTAACAGAATTATCAAACTCTGATCGGTGGTCAAATACTAAAAAGTCAAACTTGGTCAACTCTTCCAACTTAAAGTTTCAAACATGAAATTCATTCTTCCAAACTAATTCCGAATAGCCCGAAGCCAAAACCGACGATACACACAAATAATAATATATCTATGAAGCTACTCAACACTCCAAATGGCTGAACGAAATGCAAATTCTCAAAATGACCGGTCGGGTCATTACAAAATAGGTTTGTACAGTCTTCCGCTCTTTCAGTACAACGAATTAAGCAATTAAGAAAATATACATACATAGAAACAAAATGATTCTCTATAATCTATTTTGTTTGGGCATTTAGATTCTACTATCTAACAAGAGAGAGTTAGAAGACACCTGGACGACATGTCTGCTTAGGATTTATGGGGCATTAATACCTTTTCGCTTTAATTTGTGCTTCCTCCTGAGAATACCGCCAGCTAACTTGTTCGAACTCCAATATTTTAGTCCCAT
Organism: Nicotiana knightiana; assembly: GCA_005239525.1. NCBI lineage: Eukaryota > Viridiplantae > Streptophyta > Magnoliopsida > Solanales > Solanaceae > Nicotiana > Nicotiana knightiana. The sequence goes on from MDKJ01278683.1 coordinate 11,385, forward strand.
CAAAACGAATACCCTTTTTGGACTCAAAATACTTAAATGAGTGGGGAAAAAACTTAGTTACCAAAATACGTAAAACGCAATAATGAACCACGTTTTACCTTAACGTCCGTTTGGGACGTTAAGGTAAAACGTAATTCATTAATGTGTTTTATATAAAACGCCTTTTGCTACCTCGCTTTGCGTATTGTGTGGGCTCACCAATAACTCTTCAGCGCGTAACTGATACAACAATAATTCAAATATGTAAAACGCCATTTTAAACTGCGTTTTACTTCCAAAAATTTGCCCCCCCC
>ML402934.1:0-17109 GCA_005239525.1 Nicotiana knightiana
CCCCCACCCGCACAAAATAACTCTCTCTCTCTCTCTCGCGCGCACACAGACACAGACACAAAAAGAAAACACTATGGTCAAAGACCAGTAACATGTTCCATTCATGGTTCTTAAATGCTGTTTGTTATATGCAGTGGGGATTTCGCAGGTGCGAAGACATATGTTGGGTGAAGACAAACAAATCCAACGCCACTCCTGGATTACGACATGATTCACATACTTTGTTTCAGCGTTCGAAGGTTCATAAATTATGTCAGCTCTTTCTTTCCCAAGGTGTAATCTTGTCATTACAACCATTAATTGACTTTTCTGCCGCTACTCATCGTGATATAGGAGCACTGCCTTATGGGCATAAAGGGAACTGTTCGTCGTAGTACTGATGGTCATATTATTCATGCAAACATCGACACTGATGTGATTATAGCTGAGGAACCTCCTTATGGTATTTGTCTATACCACTCTATATATGTAGCTTATATTTGCTCTGCAAAACTAGTTACTAGTCATGAAATATATAGTTGGGGAAACTTACTGTGTGCTTTTTTCTTATCAACCCTCCATTCATATGTTTGCTTTTTGATGAAACTAAGCTGAAAGTACTAGCACTTAATGGTAACTACGGCCTTGTCTTTTTGAGTAATTATATACTTTTACAAGTTGTGGACACCAATACGTGACAGGGAAAATAATTAGAGTATTCTGTTTTTTCTCTTCTTCTCATCTTGCTAGCTCATAAGAAAAGGCTGTTCTTATTTGAGTGGGGCCTTCTCTCTAGCTTAACTCTATGGTGCGCTCTTCTATTTTCCCTTTTAGGATTTTATACATTGTCATTTGGTTTACTCAGAAAAATGTTCACCTTTGCCTGTGGTTTGGTGAAGGATGAGGGATGGAGGGAGTAGATAATGCTGCTCTCTTCTCAATACTCTTCACTGTGATTTTCTCTTTGGCTTTAAGGTGTACCTCCAGGCTTGCCTGTGGCTAAAGCTGAATAAGAGACCTGGCGTTTTACCAGTATTCTTATTAACAAGTTTTGAACAAAACCTTGTTTATTTCCTGTGGTTCAAGTTAGTTGGTCGTTGATGGCTCTGTCACGTCAGTACTCAACAATTTTTGCTTGTACTATAAAGTAAAATATTTCACACACTACCCTGCAATACATAAACTTCATGCGATGTCGTATCGTTGTGGCATCCTATCTGCATTTGTTGAGAAAGATTCTACAACTATTCGATTATGTGAATCATGAGACTATTGTTTAACTGCATTGTCTCTCTGTATTGGTTATGCCCATTAACTGAGCTCATCTGAAATCCCTGTTGGCCACCTCAATGCAGGATCAACTGCAAAACCTGAAGATATGTACCGTATTGTTGAGCATTTTGCACTTGGCCGTAGAAGGCTTGAGCTCTTTGGTGAAGACCATAATATTCGATCTGGCTGGTTGACTCTTGGGAAAGGATTATCTTCATCGAACTTTAATGCTGAGGTAAAAATGTCAGCTGGCCTGCTAATTTTATTTTGAGCTGATACTCGTCAATATCTATACTGGAGGATTTATTGCTCCTGGAATATCTCAAATTTGGAAAAAACAAAAAGCGAGAGAAAGGAAATATTATATTTGTTGGGTTGCATTTACTTTACACATTAAATTTACTTTCTGTGATCTAAAAGGTAGCAAACCCTTGAACCCCTATCATTCATCAGATGCCCTTTTTCTTTTCTAGTTTACACTTACTGAGTTACTGTTACCTTCTGCCTATCATATGCTTCAAACCTTTGCTCTCTCCATTAGGAGGAGATTTTGGTCATCTTTTGGCTAATCACTTATGGTGACAATCATATATTTTAGCTCTGACTTGCCTCCTTCAGATTGTTTCAACTTAAGTTGCAGGCATTTGGATATTTTAGAGGGGGTTATGCTTTGTACCGAGTCGCTGCTACACTATCTGTTTCTTACTTATGCTCACTGTACAATTTGGAAATATTGCAGGCCTACGTAAGGAATTTTGCTGATAAGGATGGGAAAGTTTGGCAGGGTGGGGGAGGAAGAAATCCACCTCCAGAAGCACCACATCTTGTTGTTACAACTCCTGATATAGAGGCGCTTCGGCCCAAATCACCAATGAAGAATCAGCAGCAAATGCAGCAACAATCGGCGTCGATATCTCTGACTGCCAACTCCTCCAACAAGAGGGCAGCCGGGAACTCACCCCATGGCCATAACGCACAAAACATGAACCAAGAAGCCTCTAGCTCGAATCCGGGCCCTTGGGCTTCTCCAATGGATAGTTTTAAAGGCAGAGAGAGTGGCACACACATGATTCCAGATGATAGGGTTTTTGATATGTTTGGATACAACAATGTGGCCTACGGACAGCCTAATGCCGAATACTTGGATTATGAATCTCATGAATCTCACAGAGGAATGAATATTTTGTAGCGAGGAAACCATGTAATTGTATTATTTTTTTATATGGTACAATATACAAGGCATGAAGATGCCTTCATTTCTTCTCTTTAGCCAAATACTTTGATCACAGAAACACGAAGAACAGGATATCGTTCACCGGCAGTACATGAAGTCTTTAAGGGGTACTCGGGCAGCTAATCTTTCAAATTTTTGACGTGAAGAATCAGCGGTTAGGGAAGGCAAATGGGGCAGTGCGAGTTTAAGACTTTGTCGTGTAGGGCGGGTGCGGGGGTTTTAAGCCATTCTCTTAAAACTGAAGGCGGGACGGGTTGCGGGTCTATGCGGGTTAGACAATTTTTTTTTTTTTTATCTTCCTTTTTTTAAGTCATATCAAACGGTTAATTATCTTTGGTGTCTTTGTTATCTATCCCATATGTCATTTTAAACTTCTTCATCTTTGAACAAGTTCTTCGATACAGATTCAAGATCAGTTCTCAATTCAATTTATTTGAATCATTTAGCGGATATATCACATATATGCATCAATATCTTTATTTTAGCACCATATTTAGTAGACAACTTAAGAAGAAATCCAGGTTTGATTTTCTTCTTTTCTTAGCAATTTTATATACCTAGTTATGGCTGTCGATTTTCGTGCAAATTTCACCTTTTTAGTAATTATCTTGAATAGCATAAAGAAAAAAAGTATAAGCTAATCCAAATAGAAGAAATGAATCTATCAAAGAACGACCGACTCAATAAATGGAACGACCATTCAATAGAAATAAAAAATAAAATCAAATAAATATCTATTTTGCATCAGAAATCCCGTAAACAAAAAACAGATGAATTGAACTTCAAGCAAATAATTTTATAAATTTCACAATTAAGTATCATATATTTGAAAGAAAACAATAAAAAAATAGTTAAGTGGTGGGGGGCGGTGTAGGTTAAAAAAAAAAAAATTATGCTATATGGGACAGTACAGTTTAAAGTCTTCGCGGGTTTGCCCCGCAACCGCACCACACCGCACCCCACCGTTTGCCTTCCCTATAGGCGATCATGTGATGCTTCAAGTTCTAGTGACATATAGATTAGAAATTATGTTATAACTGTCTCAGCTTAGATCCAGCTATTAATGCAGGTTTAACTAAAAAGAAGGAAAAGCAACATAATAATTACGGTAATATTATGAATATTTTGAGTTGTGGATATTTATTCACTATTCCTATGACTTTTTAAACAAGTAGCTTGCAACTAATTCATGAAAGTAGCTTGCAAGTAGCTCAGGCAAAGTCGTGAAACAGCTCACTGAAGAGGGTTACAATTAAGCAAGTAGCTCATTTAATCAGCTTAAAAGCTGCTCTAAAAAGCCTTGCAGTAACTGTCTGAAGAGTAACAACTTCTTGAAGAGGCTTGCAATGGAAAGCCTTGCAGTAACTTTCAGAAGAGGCTTGCAATTAAGTAGTAGCTTATGTGTAACGACACGACCGGTCGTTTTAAAAGTATTAGCACTGATCCCCTATTTACTGCTTCCCCCGTATTTTTTTATGCTTATGTGACTTGCCGGGAGGTTTGTTGTTGGTTTCAGAGCGGTTTGGGACACTTAATCCCTAAAACGGAAGCTTAAGTTCTAGGATTTTGACAGTTTATTGAACTGTGTGAAGACGATTCCAGAATGAAGTTTCGTCGGTTCCGTTAGCTCCGTTGGGTGATTTTCTACTTAGGAGCGTATCCGGATTGTGTTTTGGAGGTCTATAGCTGAATTAGGCTTGAAATGGCGAAAGTTAAATTTTTGAGAGTTTGACCGGAAGTGGACTTTTTGAAATCGGGGTGGGATTCCGATTCCGAAAGTTGAAGTAGGTCCGTAATGTTAATTATGACTTGTATGCAAAATTTGGGGTCAATTGGATGTGATTTGATAGGTTTTGGCATCAGTTGTAGAAATTTGAAGTTTCAAAGTTCATTAAGTTTGAATTGGAGGCTGATTCGTATTTTTAGCATTGTTTGATGTGATTTTAAGGCTCGAATAAGTTTTTATGGTGTTATAGGACTTGTGGATATATTTGGTTGAGGTCCCAGGCGTCGGATGTGTTTCGGATCATTTTCTGATTCATTTTGGACTTGGGATGACTGCTGAAGCTTTTTTTCAACTTCTAGTGTCATCGTACCTGCGGTAGGGTTGGCCGTAGGTGCAGACACGCACGTGCAAGAGGAGGATCGCAGGTGGAGTCTGGAAGAGCTTGGCCTGTGGTTGCAGGTGCGACATGAAGGCCAGAAGCGGAGTCGCTTCTGCGAAAGGATGAACGTAGAAGCGGAGAGGCCTGGAGGCTTTGGGATTACAGAAGCAGAAGGGTCTCTGCAGAAGCGGGATCACAGGTGCGATCCCTGATCCACAGAAGCGGAAACCCTGGCCATAAGTGCAATGCGCACCTGCAATGGTTTTTCCGCAGGTGTTGCATCGCAGGTGCGACTGAGTATCCACAGGTGCGAGATCAGGGCAGAAAAGGGAAAATTTCGAGGGTTTGATCTCATTTTCATTTTGGAACTTTGAGAGCTCGGATTTAGGCGATAAATGGGGGATTTTCAGAGGAAGCTATTGGGTAATGATTCTTAAGTCATTTATGGTTATATTCCATTAATCTATAGTTTATTTCATCATTTAATTAAGGATTTGGGTTGAGAAATTAGGGGGAAAAGTTGGGAAGTTCTTCAATCAAATTTTTGAGTTTTGATTGGGATTTGACATCACATTTGAGTAATTTTGGTACGAGTGAACTCGTGGGTGAAGGTGTGTTTGTATTTTGTGACTTTTATCGGATTCCAAGACACGGGCCCGAGTCAGCTTTTTGGGGCGATTTTGAAATTCTTGTTAAAATATTGATTTCATTAATTAGATTAGTCTATTATAGTTGTATCTATGGTATGTAATTGTTTTTGGCTAGATTTGGGCCATTCAGAGTCGGATAATCGAGGAAAGGGCATTCTTATTGATTGATCGAGCTTGGTCCGAGGTAAGTGGCTTGCCTAACCTTGTGTGGGGAAATCCCCTTAGGATTTGGTACTATTGTGATATTTCTGTGAAATGTGAGCGCCGTGTACGCGAGGTGACAATTGCGTACACGAGCTAATTATTGCAAAATTTGATTTTTCACTGAGTAGTAGCCTGTTACATCTTAATAAGTTATACCAGCATATGTGGTTATCCTGTTTAGTCTAATATCACATGTCTACGCCTCTTAAATACTTATTTAAAATCTGTGCAACATATTTTAGTTGAATTCCTGTCTTTTCTTGATTTGTATCAACCTTACCTGTAGAAATCTTGCTATTAATTGCTGTTTTCCACCGAATTGACCCGTGTGTTTACTTTTGGGATTACGAGGCAGTACCTTGGGTGATCCCCCTGCATATTTACTTTTGGGACTACGAGACGGTATCTCGGGAGATCTCTTGTGCATATTTACTTTTGGGACTACGAGATGGTTTCTCGGGAGATACCCCCTGTATATTTACTTTTGGGACCGCAACACAGTACCTCGGGAGATCCTCCTGCACATTTACTTTGATACTACAAGGCGGTACCTCGGGAGATCTCCTTGCACATTTACTTTTGGGACTACGAGACGGTATCTCGGGAGATCCCCCGTTGAGTATTTACTTTTGGGCTACGAGACGGTATCTTGGGAGTGCCCTTGTCGTTTACCTCATTGTGTTATGTTGTTATTCCACCGTGAATTAATTTTTCTAAAAATTCTTAGTCTTTTCAGCTTATTATATCTTCTGTTTTATTATTATGTCCTAGTAGGGCTCGGACCTGACCTCGTCACTACTCTACCGAGGTTAGGCTTGTCACTTATCGGGTACTGTTGTGGTGTACTCATGCTACTCTTCTTCATATGTTTTGTATGCAGATCCATGTACTTCTTATCAGCCTCTTTGTATACAGCCGAAATCAGGGAGTCCTATTTCGAGGTTTTGCTACGTCGAACCCGAGATCGGAAGGCTCGAAGAAAGGATCAAGCTCGATCTTAGAATGCACACCTCGAGAGAATATATCGGGGGCCCGACATGGCCTACCTCGAGGCAGCGCAAAATCGATGTCAGTCAAGAAAAAGCGAGAAATCCCCAAGGACAGGTGGTTAGGACGGATAGGATTTGTAAGAAATAGTACAACTTCGTACTAAGCCGTTATACAGCTGTACCAATAGTATTCTTGGTCATAATTAGAAATGTACCATATTAGGGTTTTTCCCTCCTATATAAAGGGGACCCCAATCATTTGTATGGGAGACAATTCAAAAAATAAAACATTCTACTATGCTTTTCTCGTTTAACGTGCTCAACATTATCTCCAGCTTTATTATTCTTCATTTACTGCTCATAATTTACTGCCATCGACCGACCTCGAGACCCCCGAGGCTATCAAACTCGAGGCCTCCTGCCCTTTGACAACATTGGTTTGGCTATCACATTTTTCTTACTTACACTAAATATTTCTTGATTATTAACCAGTATTAGAATAAATTACATATTTTTAGAACCACAAATCATATTTGATTGTTAATATCATTTTCGAGGTAAACAGTTTGGCGCCCACTGTGGGGCTAAAGATAATAGTGATTATTTTGGTGCTAGTTTTCTGATGACACAAGTTATTTATCACACTTTTTCTTGTGTCAAAATATGTCTAACACTGCAAACGCATCCGAGCACAAAAAAAATGGCGTTGGATTCCTTGGGGAAAATAGTGTGGCAGCTTCAGGGGCCGGTGTACCACCGCTCAACCCTGGGGTAGCACCAGCTCCTATCCCATACGACTTTGGTTCTCATATTGCTGTGCACGTCGATTTGGCCACTGATATTGAAGGGAGCATACACGGAGGGATCCAACCCGACATATAAAGAACACATGCTCTAGATGAAGTCAGCCGACAAGTAATTTTCGAGATGTTGCAAGCACAACAAGTTGCTATTGCTCAATTACAGAGTCAGCAAAAGACTCCGAGCAAAGCATGACCGGAAACAGCTCCTCGAGTTGAGCCAACACCAGAAAGGTCGAGCAATAATGGGTTAGGAACAGACCCCACTATCATGAGGATGCTCGAGGAACTCATCAAGAGAATCGATTCAGGAGAAAAGAATATAGAGGACAACGATAAAAAAGTGGAAACATACAACTCGAGGGTCGACCAGATCCCGGGAACACCTCCAGTCTTGAAAGGACTGGATTCGAAGAAGTTCGTGCAGAAACCATTCCCATCGAGTGCGGCCCTGAAGCGCATTCCGAAGAAGTTCAGAATGCCCGACATCCCAATATATAACGGGACCACAATTCCCAACGAGCATATCACAACATATACTTGTGGTATAAAGGGGAATGACTTAAAAGATGACGAGATCGAGTCTGTTTTGTTGAAGAAATTTAGAGAAACACTGTCCAAAGGGGCCATGATGTGGTATCATAACCTCCCCCCGAACTCAATAGATTCATTTTCCATGTTGGAAGACTCATTTGTGAAGGCACATGCTGGTGCCATAAAAGTTGCTACGAGGAAGTCCGATGTTTTCAAAATCAAACAAAGAGAGAACGAGATGCTAAGGGAGTTCATATCCCGCTTTCAGATGGAGCGAATGGAATTAACACCAGTCTCTGATGACTGGGCCATGCAAGCCTTCACTCAGGGTTTGAACGAACAAAGCTCGATAGCTTCGAAGTAGCTAAAGCAGAATGTGATCGAGTATCCCGCCGTAACTTGGGTGGATGTACACAACAGGTACCAATCGAAAATGAGGGTCGAGGATGACCAATTGGGAGCCCCCTCGAGCTTGATGTATCCAAGCAGGCTACTAGCAAAGGAATCAAGAAGTGTTAAAAGGGAGCCGAGACCAAACAAGGAAAGGTATCAGCCATACATTGAAGATCGAAGAAACACTTCGAGCGTAATATACCTCGAAATGATCTAAGGGCGGATTGAGGCTAAAATTCCCGGTGACTCATGAGCAGAACCGGGTTCGACAGGCACTCGGGACCGTTGGAGGCACCCCGATTGTCAGAGTACAACTTCAACATTGATGCCTTAGACATCGTATCATCCATAGGCAAGATTAGAGTTACCAGGTGGCCCAAGCCCATGCAGTCAGATCCTTCCCAGAGGAACCCCAACTTAATATGCAAGCACCATGGTACTCATGGTCATAGGACCGAGGAATGCAGACAGCTTCGAGAAGAGGTAGCCCGATTGTTCAATGAGGGGCACCTTCGAGAGTTCCTCAGCGACCAGGCCAAGAACCATTTTCGAGAGAGAGATGCAAATAGGAAGAATGAACCAGAAGATCCCCAACATGTCATTCACATGATCATCGGAGGATTCGACGTCCCACAGGGACCCATATGCAAACGCACAAAAGTATCCATCACAAGGGAGAAACAGACTCGGGACTACATTCCCGAAGATACTCTTACATTCAGTGAGGAAGACATCGAGGCCTTATTTCGGCCTCATAATGATGCACTGGTAATTTCTTTCCTTTTAAATAAAGTTCAAGTTAAACGTGTGCTCGTGGATCCAGGTAGTTCGGCCAATATAACCAGGTCGAGGGTCGTGGAGCAACTCGAGTTGCTCGAACAAGGTAACCCCACCTCTCGAGTCCTGAATGGATTCAACATGGCGAGTGAAACAACAAAGGGGGAAATCATCCTCCCAGTCAATGTGACCGGAACCATACAAGCCACCAAGTTTCATGTCATCGAAGGTGACATGAGGTACAACACTTTACTTGGAAGGCCATGGATTCATAACATGAGGGCAGTGCCATCAACTCTTCATCAAATGATGAAGTTCCCAGCAAAGGACGAGGTGAAAACAATGTATAGAGAGCAACATGCAGCTAAGGAGATGTTCACGGTGCACGACATGGCACCAATATCGATGCTATCCACCTCAGAGAATTCAAAAGACAAGCAAGTATCCAAATAGCAACCACATTCTATACCCTCGGTTGAACCTGAGGGATATGTGATCGGTGAACAGGTGGTCGAGGATGAAGAAGAAGATTTACTCACCCCTCGAGCCTTCGTTTCCCCCGAGGAGTCAGATGCAAGGAAGTCCACAATCGAAGAGATCAAGCAAGCCGTACTGATCGAGCATCTTTTAGAACGAAAGGTTTACCTAGGAACGTGATTAACCCCCGAACTCAGGAAAGAAACTCATTCAATTTCTTATTGACAACATTGATTTCTTTGCTTGGTCCCATTTAGATATGATAGGGATCCCACCGAAGATAACCACCCATCGACTAAGTGTCGACCCCAGGTTCAAACTGGTGAAGCAAAAAAGGAGACCTCAGTTCGAGGTAAAGCATGCATTCATCAAAGATGAGGTAACAAAACTTCTCAAAATAGGTTCCATTAGGGAGGTAAAATATCCCAATGGCTAGCTAACGTAGTAGTAGTCCCTAAAAAGGGAAATAGACTGAGAATGCGTGTACATTGCAAAGATTTGAACAAAGCATGCCTTAAAGATTCCTTCCCACTACCAAACATCGACCGTCTAATCGATGCTACGGCTGGCCACGAGATCCTTACTTTTCTCGATGCCTACTCCGGGTACAATCAAATTCAAATGAACCTGGAGGACCAGGAAAAAGACTTCGTTCATCACGAAGTATGGAACATATTGCTATAATGTAATGCCCTTCGGGCTAAAAAATGCAGGAGCTACATAACAACGCCTAGTTAATAGGATGTTCGAACATCAAATAGGCAAGTCTATGGAAGTTTGCATTGATGACATGATAGTCAAGTCCCTATGCCCAGAGACCATTTGATCCATTTGCAGGTAACGTTCGACATCTTAAGAAAGTACAACATGAAACTCAACCCCGAGAAGTGCGCTTTCGGAGTCGGCTCAAGCAAATTCTTGGGCTTCATGGTATCAAACAAGGGGATCGAGGTTAACCCCGATAAAATCAAAACCATCATCCAAAACTTGAAGAAGAGGATAAATGATGCGGAGGGGAAATGGAGAGAAGTATATACTGAGGTGCTATGGGCATATCGGACAACTTCGAAGTCGAGCACAGGGGAGACCCTGTTTTCTTTGGTATATGGGTACGAGGCATTAATATCAGTCGAGGTCAGGGAACCGAGCAACAGATTTCAGCATGACATCGAGGACTCAAAAAACGAGGCCATGAATGCCTCCCTCGATCTACGAGGTGAAAAGCGTGAGGCCACACTGGTTCGAATGGCCGCCCAAAAACAAAGGATCAAAATATACTACAATAGAAGAACAAAACTTCGATACTTCGGAATGGGGGACTTGGTTCTAAGGAAAATTACCCTCGACACTCGAAACCCAAATAAAGGGAAACTAGGCTCTTGTCGGGAAGGACCGTACCGTGTCCTCGAGGTAGTAAAAGGATCCTACAAGCTTAGCACTATGGAAGGCGAGCAACTACCAAGCAATTGGAACATATCACTGCTCAAACGCTATTATTGATAAGTTATAACCTTCTCCTGCTTCAGTTTATATTTCATACTAACTCCTTACAGGTGTTCGATTGGAGATATCGAAACACCCTTCAACTCGAAGACCTTGGGTTTTAAAGCATGCGTTGCACTCTTTTTCCCTTAGATCGGGTTTTATCCCAAATGGGTTTTACCGGCAAGGTTTTTAACGAGGAAACACCCATATGCTACCTAAGGAAAACTCAACAAGTATTCAAGGCTTATTTTCTATCAACCTTGAATACTGGGGGGCATCACCCTCGGAGATTACTTTTTCGAAGAAAGCAAGTTTTGTCAAAGAGGGCCTCGATAAGAGAATGTTGTAATGGGCCAAACGGTCAAATGAACCGTGTCCATGTAGAATAGTCTAGTCCCCGATGGCAAAAACATGTACGCATGTATCAATCATTTGAAGAAGCATTCTTATTACATCAAAACACTTTGTGCCTCAAAGAAGTCTACTATTTTCATTAAACGGCTCAAGGGCCAAATACACCCGAACACTCGGGGACTGTCCTCGACAGTTAACACATCGAGTCATCAAAAACTCGAACTCATAAGACCTCAATAAGGCAAAAATCAAACTCAAGCTTATAAGACCTCAATGAGGCATACTCAAACTTATAAGACCTCAATGAGGCATATCCAAACTTATAAGACCTTAAAAAAGGCAATCCCCCGATATTAAGGCCAAGTCTGTATACTCGAACTTGTAAGAACCTTAAAAAGGCATACCCTCGATATTAAGGCCGATGCCATCTCACTCGGGGACTAAAGGCTATGGCCAAATATAAATACTACGGTCATATGAAAAGGCTACGACCAAGATAATTCGGATCGGAGACGTCCGACTTCCGCCATAGAACTAAGGGCCTTCAAATACTTCAAAAAACCAGTTAAATCAGGCCACCCTCGACATAAGATAAGGGGATTCGATAATATCAGCTCCGAACAATGTAAAGATTTCAAAAAAATTAGCCTTCGAAAGAACCTCACCAGGTACCCAATTATTGTCGCACATCAACTTGTAATCGAGGTTCTTATCAATCGAACCATCAAAAAGTCGGACGAATATAAAACATGCCAAGGCATAACAAAATTTTTAAAAGTCTTTAGCTAGAATGGTAGAAAATTGTAGCCATTTTAGAGGTCGAATGGACCTAATCTAAAAAGAGCCTAAGGGCCAACGTAAAGAGCCTAAGGGACAATCTAAAGAGCCTAAGGGCAAACTTGAAAAGAGCCTAAGGGCCGATGTTTTAAAACCCAAGGGTCGATACCTAAAGAATTTAAAGGTCCAAGCACATTGTGCCTAGACCTCACCTAAGTTCGGACTCGAAAGTCCCAAGATAAAGCTTAGCTCGAAGATCGGACCCTAAGTGGTCACTTATTATCAGTCATCGACCAAAGCATGAAAACCTAAGGGTTTTATATTCTAAGTCCAATACACCGGACTGATCATCAACAACGTCAATCTCAAAAGCAAAGACAAAGGCAAAATGGAAATTAACACAAAGACGAAGAACGAAAAAAAAAAGATCCTTTTATATATCCAAATGGTGTTCACAAAAGTATATTTACAAAGCTCCCACATGGAGCCCTTACACAAAAAAGGAAAAATAATAGAAGTCTAATCCTCTGTCGGGGTCACTCTATTGGAGGAAGTCCCCTCATGAGCTGCACTCATGACGACTTGACCCTCGGCACCTTGATCATCGGCGGACTCTTCCCCTTCGGGGACTTAATCTTCGTCTTCACCACTCTCCGAGCCGCTAACGGAATCCTCGCCGGGAGTGATCAACGCAGCCAATTTTTCTTCTAAGGCCTTCACTTTCTCGATCTCGAAAGAAAGATCAAAACCTTTGGCATGTATCTCCTCGAGAGTCTGCCTTCAGGATTCAAATCGAGCATGGTCGAGGGCACGAGTTAGCATGAGCTCGGCTTCAGCAGATACTTTCTTAGCCCGAGCATTTGCAGCAGCGGCATCAGTCCGATATGAGGACATGAGTGCATCAGCTTCAGACTTGATTTTGGACAACTCGCAGTCGATTCAACATGAAGCTTCTTATATTTATGGCTTTCTCCCTTTGCACCTTGAAGTTGATGCTCAACCGAGGTCAGTTTCTCCCGAAGAGTGTCCTTCTCGGAGGCTACCTCATCCATGTGTTTTTTCAGCCCAAGGATTTCAGCATCCTTAACTTTAAGCTCCTCCCCCAGATCCCCCACCAGATCATTTTTCTGCTTGAGCTGCAAAAATCAAGCTGCAACGTTAGAACATCAAAAGTAAGTAAAACATAAAATAAGTCCGTAAAGACTATGTTACCTGCTCGATGAAATCGGCCCGTTCTTGAGAGACCTTCTCCGAACGGGCTCGAAGGTCATTAAGTTCCCCCTCTTTCTGACATAGAGGGCCTTGAGGTCATCGTGTTCCCGCATCAACCTCCTAAGCTCTTCTTCACACCGGGCAAGCTCAGCACGAGATTTGGAGAAAGCCTGATCGTAGAGCATCACAGTCTGGTCACAAAGAAAGGAAGTTAGAAAGGCACAAATCAAATCCCAAACATAGTTGTTAAAGGAAGAAGTATACCTGCTTTCGAAGATTATCATCCTCTTCGAAAATAAACGCGGCGTTGAGGTCGGGGCCTTACTCAACCCCGACGAAGCACTCTTAAAATATATCATTCTTCCCGTGGGATGCCTCCATGTCGGGAGTCTTCATATCTCGGGCATCCCGTATCTGTCCTGGAGAAAATGTCGGGCTTGGAGAGTCGTCTACATTAATGACCCTGATTGGCTCACTCAAGGCCTTCTCACGCCCTCGAGGAGCTTTAGGGGTGGGACCTCCGAGTTCATTGGCCGAGTTCCCTTCGGCACAAGGAGTATTCTGGTCACTGTCAAATCGGGGACTTGGCTCGAGCCCCCCTTGAAAATTTCCTCATCTCGAGTTTGGACCGCCTCGATGACCTTTGGTTCAGCAGTCTTCAGCTCAGCAGCCTTTGAAACATCGATGTTCCCTCTTCTTTTGATCACTAACGGGCAGTGATCATCCTCTTCGTCATCAGCATGAAGACTCTCGACAGCTTCTAAAGCTAAGGCCACCGTATTGACCTTAGATTTTTGAGCTTTGATTTTCTTAGGCTTCGGGGACTCAGTCGGTGGCCCTTCCTTTCTTTTCTTGTCCTTGGCAGGGTTTTGGGTATCTACCTTGCCAGGTGGGGAAGACCTCATTGAAACAACTTCTCCAAGGCCTGCATAAGCACAAAGGTTAAGTGTACCATGAAGAGATATTTTGACTAAGGAATTCAAATACGACAGCAATAAAAACTCACCATGGTTTTTGGCCTCTGATCGGCCTCTAGCCAAGTCATGACAGATGCGCTCAACGTATGTGGAAGTGGAATCTAGTTGTCGAACCCAGCTCGGTAGGTCCTTTACCATACCGGGGTACCACTCGACAGCTGCATCATCGGAAGGGAGTTAGTTCAAAAGGAAGAAAAAACATTTAATTAATGAAACATGATGAGTTAACACTTACAATTCATATTCCATTCCTCGGGGAATGGCATCTTCTCGGGAGGAATCAGGTCCGAGGTCTTGACTCGAACGAAGCAACTCATCTACCCTCGGTCCTTATCCTCGTCGATGCTAGCAAAGAAAGACTTCGAAGATCGACGTTGTAGTTTAACCAGGCCACCTCGATAGAGGCGAGGGCTGCACAATTTAATCAGATGGTCGAGGGTGAAAGGCATCCCCTAGACCATGTTCGAAAAGTGCCTAATAAGGTAAACAATTCGCTAGAAGGAAGGATAGATTTGGCCGAGCATTACCCGATATTGTCAGAAAAAATCGAGGTCCAATGGATCAATTGGTGGAAAAGAAGGTTCTACGGTACCTAGGGTGAACGAATATATGTATACGCTGAGGAAACCAGCTTTGTAAGTGGTTATGTCCTCTTCAGGTAAAGGGATATCCACTTGTACCGCATTCCCCCAACGACAATCAACCTTCACTTTGTCGGTGTCGGTTATCAGACTAATGTATGGAGACATGGGTTCACATTGTCCCGCAACCGAGGAAGGTTTTTCGACCTTGAAATCAGAAGATGTTTCACGAGGCCCGGGGGTACACTTCTTGACACGAGGGGGTGCTACCGTCTTGCTCTTAGATGAGCATGATGATGAAGGGGCTTTCTCTGTTTGGGGAACTGTCTTAGAAGTTTTTGCCATGTTTGTTGTGAAATTTCAGAATAAGAAGAAGAAACTGGTTAAGGGATGAACACAAAGAAAGGGTGAATGCAGAGAAAAATTAGGTAGGATTTGAAGATGTTGTAGAAATTAAAAGTATAAGAAGTGAAGGACTGGAGTATTTATAGGTGTTACCTAAGCGTGTTGGAGAAGTTAAAAGGGCGGCCTGATATTTAGCTTAAAGTGTATATATTTCTATGTATATCGCCTCGTGTTTTAATTTTTTTTCATGAGTTTTAGATGTTAAATGTGATGATTTATATTAATTTGAAGTGTTTTTATGTTTAGGAATGATCCGGATCAATCGGGGGCGAAATGCGCGAAATTTGAGCCAAAACGAAAGAAATCGCAAAAACTGGGCAAAGTGGCGATTGGGTGCCACAGGCAGCACCCAGCCCTACCTGTGGCGCTGGAGGCAGTACACAAAATTGGGGCAGCGCCCTGGTGGGCGCCCGACGCTAGCCAGGGCGCCGGTGATGAGTTTTTTGACCTATTTTACCTGGGACACAGTTATTTCGGTCATAAACCTACCCAATACGTATAAAAGCAAGTCTAAGCTTATTTTTGAAGAGGCGAAGATACTTGGAAGGGGAATTCACGTGGAGGAACACACACCACGCTTGAAGGAGGCTTCTACCTAGTTTTTCTTCTCTTCTCTTCCTTTAATTTCATAGTTTNTTTCAGGGGAGCGGATTTGCGGTTAGGATAGAAATATACCTAATCACCTTGCTTGGTTATTATATGGGAATTATTAGTGCGTTCTTGTTAATCCTAATTTCATAGGAATATAGGCGTTAGGTTAGCTTGAATAGGCAAGTTGTACTTCGGGAGAAGGCTACGAGCAATATTAACCTCGTCAATCAATAAACCAGATAAATTAATTAGACGATTTAAGTGGAAAACTCAACAGGATTGTTTGCTAACCCATAGCTCTAGAATATCGGCTCTTATTGAATTCGTGTCTAATTTCGCCAATTTGTTTCTTTAATTTCATAGTTTACTATTCTAGATTAATTTTAGTTAAATATTCATACTTTAGTATTCGCTTGAATAGATTAATTGTTTGGGTTTAATTTAGTTGATAGTTAATCACAAGTCCCTGTGGGTACGATATCTCGACTTACAATCCTATATTACTTGTCGACCACGTATACTTGCATGTACGTTTGGGAGCAACAAGTTTTTGGCGTCGTTGCTGGGGACTTAGAAATTAACTATTCTACTAGATTGAATTTTTACTTTTGTCTATTTCAGTTTTTAGTTTTTTATTTTATTTTTTATTTGTATCTTAATTTAATATATTATTATCTTACTTGACATGGCATCTTGGAATGATAATTGGTCGAATAGTGGTTATTCTTATTATGATGATCCTTGTCCATATTATGGAGGACCACAAATGTGTCAATATTGTCCATCTCAATCTAATGTGTGGAATTTTTGTAATGTGTGTGGTTGTCAAGGTGGCCATTGAGATGGTTGTCCTAATTCTTATTATCCTTCTCAGAGCTTTTATTGTAATGTTTCTAATAATGTTAACGAGTTTGATAGGAGCAAGGAAGTGGAGGATATGGAAATCGTGGCTCGTATTATGGACTTGATGAGACAAGAAGCAGAGCAACAGAACATGATAGCCGAGGAACAAGTTCTTGACGCCTTATCTATCAAAAGACTCCAGGCTAGAGTGGATGAATTAATGGCCAATTTCCAAGAAGAACCTCAACTCGACGAAGAGAGCGAGTTCCCACCAGAAGATAATTTTGAAGAAGCAGATATAATGAGCCAACCTTGTCTAGAGGAACAAGCTTAACTAATAAAATCTCATGAGTTACTTTGTGATGGTCTTTTAAATATTATAGAGCAACTGATAGAAGGAAGAACTGAGCTCAGGCAAGAGATAGACCAATTTGGCTCAGATATCCATGACCTGCAGGCTCAATTGAATA